>JAECUM010008601.1:0-135364 GCA_016617855.1 Megalonaias nervosa | reverse complement strand
AATTAAACCATTGCATTATAATAATGATCGGTGAAGCTCACTCAGCAAGATTAGCTCGAGAGCGACTAGAAGCAATTAAGAAATATCTACCTGTCCGTGATTCTGTCAGACAAAAGTTACAAGAGCGTCAACAAACACAAGAAGAGTTTACAGAATCCGCAGAGCAATTATTTAAACCTATCACTGAAACCACTAAAGGCATTGTTCCTGTGTTAAAAGAAACGGCAAAAGAAACTCAAAAGATAACGGAGCGAACTAAAAAACGGAAAAAATTCTACGAGAACTTCCCGCAGAAATAGCTGCGGCTCAACCAACTGAAGAAACAGATCAAGCAGAAGGTGATGCTCAACAAGAACCAGAAGCACAAGCCAGCGCCGACAGCGTTAGGATTAAATTATATGATAAATTTAATGAGGATTTCATTGTCGGCATCGCAAAGTATGATATACCTAAATTAGCTGAAACTGCTTTTTTAACTTATGATAACCGAAAAAGATTTCTGAAACCCGAGTACGCCGATGATAGTATCTCGGACGAGCAATGGTACAAATGGATTTTTCGTTTACGTTTTAATGTCGATCAAGCTCGAACTACCGATAAGAGATATTCTGCTTACAATACAGCTATAAGAAAAATGACGTTGGCTTTTCAGCGAATGCAACAACAACAACAACAACAACAACAACAAGAACTAAAAAGATCAGTACTTGATTATTTTAAACCTGGGGCTGTTGAAGCTATCAATGATCCAAGATATACAGAAGTTATTGCAGCAAGATATAAATCCCGAAATAAATATTTAGAACCTGAATACGTTGAAGGATTTAAACTTGATGATTGGATTACGGCTATATATCTCGTTTCTAGAAATATCGAAAAAATAGACGACCTTGGCGATTATGATGAGTTTAGAGAAAATGTAATAAGACGAATAAAATTTTCTGAGGAAAAAAAATCTAAAAAATTAACTCCATCTCGTGAACCAACTCAGCCTAGCGAACCAGCTCAATCTCAAGGTTGACTTGGTAGTGTTACATCTTATTTTTCGCCGTTTGGTAAGAAAACTGGCAGTGGAATCAATTGCCCCGACAGCGTCGTAGCTGACGTAGATAGATTAGAAGTTCTTGTTGGTGGAAAACGAGCTGGCAATAATTCTCCTGAAATTATTAACGAAATCACATCTATTTGTCAACGATTATTTACCGGCGGCATTATGGACATTAACGATTATAGGGCTCTCATCAACGAAGTTATCAATGATTATTACAGTGATTAAGTCACTGACTGAAAGGTTCGCCCGACTAAGTCACTGATTAAACAGTTAAATAATTAATTATAATAGATGATCATACACGCTAATCAACGCAGACCAATCATGGTTAGGGTGGTAAATGGACGATTACCTGTATACGAGACATATTACGGAGATGGATTCGGTGATGTTGTTATGGGTTTATTTTCGAGAATTGCCCCAAAAGCAATACCGATTATAAAGCAGTTAGGTATGAAAGCTACTGATGTTATTCGTGAAAAAATTATTAGTACCGTTGCTAGTAAAGTATTTTCTACGATCAAGGATAGACTATCACGATTTATACGTAGACCGCAAGCGAAATTACCCAGCACTGAAGTGATGCCTGCAAGTGTTAGTAAAGTAATAAATAAAGCTGCAGATGAGAAACTAGCAGCGATGATCGCCGATGAAGGGGAAAAAAATGTAGCAGCAAGTCTGATGGCGGGAAGTGGACTCCGAAGAAGTGAAACTTCTCAGAGTGGTCTTCGTATTAGACGATGACTAATAACATAGCATGTTCAAATGTGTATCCAATCCCGCATTTGACATGGACGCATGGAAGAAATATTGAATCGATTCAAAAAGATGTCGACGTTGCTACGACAATACTTGGTCTTGCGCGATACAGCGACGATTTTTCAAGATCAGCTGGTCCATCTATGATGTTTTCCAAGGACACTTCTGATAGTCCAAGCCACAAAAATGTAACCATCGGCAACGAAAGAAATGCCGCAGGAACCGCAGAAACTTACGCAGTAATATCAATGAACGCAAATTTCAACTTAGGATTTGCGTCGCGGAAAGCCATGCTCAAGAACAGAATGTTTTCATGTGCAATTCCGCTGTCGCACATTTTTGGATTCTGCAGAAATGTTAGAAAAGTTTTTTTTTGGAGCCAAGCACACAGTTGTACTTGTAATAAAAGCCCCAGACAATGATGCATTATGGCACGTTGAAGGAGCTGACGCAGGTGCAACTGCGGCACTTCATGGTAAAGTAGTATTAACAAAACTTTCATTGTGGATGCCAGTAATGACTCCAACAATATCTGAAGAAGATCGTTTACTTTCTTTTATGAGTAGCGGCGGCAAATCGACGTTGTCATAGTTGACTACGACCACGGATGCTATTCAAAGCGGCGTTAATGGTTTATTTACATGGCAAATAGCTTCTCAGCAAGGTATTTCTGCACCACGACATATATTCATTGCGATTCAGGATAATACACGAGTAAATAATCAAATACGTAGCTCCATGATATTTGACAAACTCGGTGTTTCCGAGGTTTCATTGAGGATAAACGGGCATCAAGAACCATCCGAGGATGTATTGTTGAATTTTGATTAAAATCATGTAGCGCGTGCGTATCATCGTCTGATGTCATTTATGGGGCGTGATCAAAATGTTGATACTGGTTTGCAAATATCACAGCTGGATTTTACAACGCTGTATCCGATTTATTATTTTTTGCTCGAACATTTAGATTTAACCAGACGGTCTGTCGTTGATATTCACTTTCGAGCTCGCGTTGACAAAGGAGCTATTGATGTATACAGAGCAATCGCCGTTATATTATCCGATAAAACAATGATACTTGAAGGTGTTGGTGGCCGCATGAGAGTCGTTGATGCTCCCGTAGAGAATATGCAAACGCTGATTTTAAATCAGTATATATATCATAAATGTCATATCATCGTGTTAGTGTCAGTCTGACCCCGGGTCAGATTAAACGATTACAATCACCGTTAGCATCACGATGTGGAACAAAAGTAACCTTAAAACACAATCAAATGAGCGGTGCAAATAAATTATCATTGACCGAGCGTCAGTTTAAAAGATTCAACGAAGCTAAACACACCAACAAAGGAATACGATTAAACCTTTCCGTGGGTGCAATCAAGGATACTATTAAAACCGGAGAAATATTTCCACTTCTCGCAGCTATCCCAGCATTAATAGCCGCAGCCGCTCCAGCTGTTGCAAAAGCTGCTGCGTTAGGTGCAGTTGGGACAGCTGCTGGAATGGCGCTGAAGAAAGCAACAGGAAAAGGATTTAAAAAAAGACGACGACGAGGTCACGGTCTGAGACTTCCAGGGTCTCGACCAAACAACGTTTGGGGGCGCGGATTAGGAATTCCAGGAACTCAACGATAGTTCCACTATCGAATTTTGATCTTATCAACGCCGCTAATCAGTTAAATATAAAGAATTTTAGAGGTGTTTTTATGCGTGATCAATTACCGAAAAATCCGGCATTGTCAGAAACAGGTATTATCAATCTTGATTCATCAACGGAGCCTGGCACTCACTGGGTCGCATACGCCATTGATCCACGTGGAATTGTTTACTTTGATTCATACGGGTTGGCGCCACCTGTAGAATTTATGAAATATATTTCACCGCTGACTTCGTCACGACGGAACGTGCCAGTGTGGTATTCAACGCTACCAGCACAAACATTAACGGATCCACCAATATGTGGCCGTGAAGCACTAGCAGTACTTGATGCTGTATCAAGATCATCGAAACCACCTCATAAAGTTGTACATGAATATACATTAAATAATCGCTAATCTTATAATGGTTTATATTTACGGACTATCTTCTACTGCTCGAGCCGGCAAGAGCAAAGATGGTATCGATTTATCAAAATAGGCCACCAAAGACGATCTTGCTGATATTATGAATTTATCTGGAGTTGACCGAGATGAAGTTGTTATTTTTCAGGATAAATTTGGTGTTTTAAAGACGAGTAACATCAAGTGGGTCGATATAATTCGTAGAGTTCTTGGTGCTATCACGGACAATATTCCAGTATTTCCTGACGGTGGTAGAATCAGAGATTCAAATGTATCAATTGCAACTATCAGAGATGAAATTAAAAAAAAGTGTCGCTGATCGTTTAAAATCCGCCGGTGACACAATGACAGGTGAACTTAAGATGAATGGAAATAAAATCGTTGCTTTAAGAGAACCAGCAGGTGATGAAGATGCCGCAACAAAAAAATATGTGGATGATAAAAATATTCCTACCGATGATAAAATAAATACATTACGAGCCGAGTATGACGTTCATGTAGGTGCGTTTAATAATATTCGTAGAAATTTTCGAAAACCTAATGATATCGCTGAAGAATTCTTTGGAAATCCATTAACCGTCAACATAAAACTTTCCGACATTAACATGAAACTCAATGACATTGTCAGTGGAATTCCCAATATCGTTCAAAAAACCAGTCTGATTAAAATTCCACACAAACAAATTAGCAATATCGTGTACACAGTATCATCAGGATCATCAACGTGGACACCAAGCGATAATACTATCAAACATACCGCAGAAGTAACTGGCGTGTATAGGCTGTCCGTATTTAGTTCTGCAAAATTTAGTATCTTTACCACGTATCTATGGCGTCATTCAACAGATGCTTTTTCTGGAACTGTATCTATTATATATTAAATAAAGATACCGAAGAAACATTTATGCTGGTATCAGATGATAAAAAAATTAACCTCGGCGCCTTACTGGTGGTGTATAGAATTTGTAGCTGAAACACCTCCGTTGTCTTAGACAACGACTTAATACAGTATAATGATAGACGTTCAGCGATACAGATACGATCAAGTAACAACATGGCAGAATAAACTAAAAACCATCATCGATAATTACACAGCAAAAATAAAGAAGTATCGTAGACGTGCAACCGTCGTTGATATCATGGTTTATTCGGTTTCTACGCTAGTTGCTGGAACCGGCGTAGTATTAGCATCGCTAGCGACGATGACAGCGCCGATAGTTGTAACAATCATTGTTTCATCGTCAACGTCGATCGCTGGAATATTTAACATAGTCGCAAAAAAGATAAATACGTGCACGAATGGAAAATTAAACGAGTACACGATGAAATTACATACTGCAACGACCGCATATTCCAAATTTTCATCGTTGATTTCTTCGTCGCTCAATGATGGAATAATATCCGATGAAGAATTCAGTATCGCAATAAAGATATACAATGAAGTATTCAACGCTAACGACGCAGTCGTCAACGACGCAGTCACCGTCGTCGTTAATGAAAAAATTTCTGAACAGGATTTAAAACAATAAAAGTATAATAATGGCCGAGTCAAGGGAATTACTACAACAGATCGTCACTAATACTGCTCCGGTAAGAACCTCAATGATATCAGCGAGTTCAACTTCGCCTTATTCAGTATTAATTTTCCAACCGCAATAGCAGCTTCCGAGATAGGTCTAGCGCAATTACGAGTTTATCATAGTTAGCCCAACATCAGGTCAACCTCGTTTGGTGGTCTTCCGCCGAATAATTCATTAGTATTTGCAAATAAAAATAAACCCCCGGACGATCCCGCCGCGGGGACTCCTGATTGGCAAGTAGTTAGTATTCGAACGGGAAGTTATCAAATAGAACAGATCAATGAAGAATTTCAGCGCAGAATTAAATCCATCACAGGAAAAGAATCAAAGATTGCTATTACCGTCCACGAGCCAACGTTGTCTTCAGCGATCGAAATATTATCACCGGATTACGCCGTTGATATTTATCAAAGTTCGATAAGATCAGTATTAGGATGGCCAGAAACCACCGGTTTATCAAGGACCACCAGAACCACGCCGAGATGAATTTCTGACAACTGAGCAAAAATTCATTAAAACTCCAAAATATCGACAGCGTTATTCGTCGTGGGATGAAATAATTAGTAAGTCTGTAGATGTTAAATTACTCGCCGACGAGATCAAATCTGAGTATTATAAAATATATAATAATTTACCTGGTCTGATGGAATATTTAGCACGAATTTACAACACTGATGTAAAACAGCAAATCATCGATCATATTCAACATCTAAATTATGTTAGATCAGATATACATCACGTAAATCAAATCAGTAAGAATCAAATTTAATTAATTTTTCTGAGATGAATTTACCAAACGAAAGAATCATAGATATTTACTTTCCCAGAATCCTTGAATCATGGAGAAAAACAGCCCCGCCGTCGAGCATTCTCCGATACAATAATAATCCATACAACGAAGGCCGTCATGTCTCACCGGGTATCGTCAATATCACATCAACGATCGCTGTCAATCTAGTATGTGATGTTATCGACGGCAGTTATCAAGTGGACACTGATAAATCCAATCAGGCCCAACAAGGATACATTCTCTACTCATTTACCCCTCATGTCCCTCCAGGTTATTTGATTGTATCAGAACCAATCAACGTTGTTTATCTGCGATGTCACAGTCGTCTCTTATCACGGATAAATTTCAAACTTACTGACCAAAATGGCCACTTGCTCGATCTTAGGTCGGAGTCGCTGAATATAAACTTGTATGTGAGATCTTAGAGTGATTCCGCAACGAGAAACAAAAAGAAAAATATCAAATAATTAATTTTTTTTTACTCCATTATTTTATCCTTGACGTTGTCAGTGAATGTGTCACCGGGGTCAGAAATGAATTATTCTGATGCAACACTATTAGTTTCGTTGTCACTGGTGACACAGTCACTACAATCACACTCAACGACATCGTCAGTGACTTCGTCACCGTCTTTATCTTTAGCCAGTAATTCTTCCGCGTCTTCGTTTATCAACTCCGTCGGTGACGCAGTCACTGCCATGATATCTCTCAATTGTTTTATACGAGTGTGTACGAGTCTTTTCGTTTCGTATTCGTGAGATAATTCTAACCTAACCTTTTCGACGGCCCGTGATAACGGCACAAATAATTTCACCTGCGCATTCGTGATTGCCGCCAGCGATCGTAGCATCGCCTGCTGAATTATCTTCATAAATCTATAATCGGAAGGCAAAGTATACCTATTTTCTGATTTCCGAAATTGTAATGATTCAAAGTCGCTCATTATTTTTTCAGGATCAAGCTGGTCAGATATTTTTACGCCGCTGTTTTTCAATTTCTTAATAGCAGAAATAATATCATTAATGTTTTCGTGATTCATTATTTTTTATATTATGAATTATTTCTTTAAATAAAAATATATTCTGAATAAATATTTCTGAATAAAAATAAAATATTTTAGAAAATCTGACCAAAGTCACAATTTTGATGGGTATATTACTCGTCAAATTCAGAAAATCTGACCAAAGTCACAATTTTGATGGGTATATTGCCCGTCAAATTTAGAAAATTAGACCAAAGTCACAATTTTGATGGGTATATTACCCGTCAAATTCAGAAAATCGGTCTAAATTTCATAAAAAAATAAAATTTTATTATAATAAAAATATATTCTGAATCAGAATAAAAATAAAAATACATTTTCTTAATAAAAATAGAAAATCTGACTGAATTCGCAATATTGACGGGTATAATACCCGTCAAATTTAGAAAATCTGACTGAATTTCATTTTAAAAAAATTATTATAATAAAAGTATTTCTGAATCAGATAAAATATATTCTGAATCAGATAAATATAAATATATATTTTGAATAAGAATAAAAATAAAAATAAAAATAAAAATATATTTTATGAATTCAAAAATAAACAGCAGCGATGACGCTCAGTCTCCCATTTCACTGGGTCCCTTTTGCCGGTAAAGCCTTTACCAATAAGATCCTAAGAGTCCCTTGTTGGGGCCTTAAGCCCACGGGGCACTCTTCATGGTCAAGACCTGTCTTATGGTCCACAGGCACCTTATTGAAACTTTTTGGTCCGGCGGAATTCTTTCTGAATGCCCCTATGTGGGTACCCGTCAGTGATCACGACTTCACATCACCCTGCTGTTTATTTTGGGGACGCAAGCGCATATCGATTTCATGCAACCCTCACCAAATCAAACCCCGGGGTAAGTGCAAAACTGCACCCACAACGTTGTTCGCCGTGGTGAGGGTACATGAAATCTCATGGGGCTTGCTTGCGCCCCCAATTATAGTAGCATCTGTCGCCGAATGCAAGATAGTATATCTTTAGCATTTTTGGAGACTCGAACACGCAGCGTTTACACTAATGGATCCGCACGCAAACGCCTTAACCACACGGCTATCGGAGCTGTTATGAATTACAGTTAAATTTAAGTATATAACTACTCGCAAGCCAGAACTATCTAGCAGTGATGCATGGATCGATATATTCCAGTTCTTTCCGCGTGCTACAGTCTAAACAAAAAAATCGATAATGACTACCGCACACACGGCTTATGTAAAATCTGAATAACCTACTATAATAACAAAAAAGGGAGACAACTACTTGATTGCTCTATCAGCGATGACGGATTTATCTCTCTTCATAATATATTCCGGAATTTAATTTTTTGATCGTATTTAACTGAATATGCTGATTTAGTAATATTATTTTCCACATATTGTACTGAATTTGAGTGAATACCAAAATATTTACCAGCCGCATTCATAGAATTAAAAATTCTCTCTTCACCAGTCTCTGTATTTTTGGATTTAATAGTTCTCTTTATAAACATTTTACATCTCCCAGTATTCCCAAGTGCAGAATTCTGACATGGTGTAACAACCCGCAGGTTAGATAAATTATTATTTTTGCAATTTCGATCAATGTGATCAGTACAAGACCGTCTTCGATAACCCCAAGAAAACATTCGAATATGAACCTATGAGATAAATATCTTTTTCCCCCGGCAGTAAATCTAAAATAACCAGTATTATCAATATTACTGACTGGGGTTTTCTTTCGACAGCGTTTGATGACACCATCACGAGACGCTTCATAATTTTTAATGATGGGATGATTTACAAATTTATTTTGTTCCATTTCTATATATAATATTATTTGTCTAAATGATAATCTTGAAATCTGGCCAGATAGTCTTCAGCGGTTTTTAACGGAGACTCACCTGATGATTTCTTATCATAATATCGTTTCAACTCTCTGTATCTTTTACCGCCACACGCTACACATAACCGTGTTTCTCCTCTTACTCCAACACCGCATCATAAACACGGTTTTGGTCCTAGACTCCCTCTACGATAACTTTGCATATGTTGGCCACAGAATTCATTTATGCATGATTTATTACAAGGAGTTGAAAATCCAATCATAAGCCATCGGCATCGGTTGTTTGTTTGAATCATTATATATATATAATTAAAGTTTAATTAAACATATATATTTGTCTTAAATATAGTATGGAGGAATTTGAGAGATTATCCACGATTGAACCTTCCACCGCAAGATTTGATCTTGACAAATTACCAAAATCTAAATTTAATTTTTCCATGCAAGATCTGGCTTTGATAAATAGTGATATAACCGATCGTATCCGTGAAGGTAAAAAAGAATGTCGCAACGATGGTGCGGCTCATACTTGGTCGACATTCAGGATTATGAACGACACCAGCGGTGTTGTTGACGCTAGAATGAGTGACGAGCGAGGTAAAAATATTATTAACTACCTTGATATTCATCAAGGCAATCAGCGATATATTATTCTAGTAAAATTTATTGTTCAGACAGATGATGATACTTGGATTATTCGTGACAAACGCGAACCGATACGACTTCATACTGGAAATAATACTGTTACATTACATAATAAATCCAAGCCAGGGACGCTGACCGGTGTTGATAAACCGTATTATGAGCGGGCATATCCTGTTACTGCGGTTATATATGCAGTATATTCGCTAAATAATAAACCCAGCGTTGGGGATCTCAAACCGATGAAAATTTCAAGAATAAACTGCGTAGCTGAGCGAGTTATAGAACATTTCTCAAAAGCAATACGCGGAAACGGTTTAACAGATATAAGACGCACAAAAATAAACGAGTGGGCAGAAACAGTTAGAGATACCGGACCATCTATCAGTGACGTTGCTAAGCTAGAAAAGAAATTAAGATTTCCAATAACAGTAAAAACACTAACCGGAGAAATTTTGTACAAACAGAAATATACAAAAAAATGGAGCTCCAGTAACAATCATCGATCATAATGCACATGCATGGACCGATGCTGTAACAATATTTCCACGAGACAGGACAGTCAAATTTTATGACGATTATATATTTGATGCTATCGCCGATATTAGCAAGAACGATCCTGTATCTGTTTGGTTATTTCAGAGTTCAGAATCCCTATATTACGATCAATTTGTAAAACCTAACGGAGATATTTACCGTAGAGAATCTCTCCATGAAGAAATGAAGAATCTTGCACAGCGCCTTTGGTGTGAATATAATTTTGACAACGTCGAAGTTGAGCAATTATTAAATAATTGTTTTACAGTTCCATCAGTTGCGGCTCACTTTGCTCAGAAGAAAAATGTATGGTCACCGACACGATCAGAATTTCTTGAAGATGTTCAACGTAGTTGTGTCGAATATGGACACGGCGGATTGTGGAATACTAAATACGATCATCGTAAAGTTATATCGGTTGATCTGGTTGCGTGTTATCCTGGAAGTTTTCTCGGATACGGAGAATGTTCTAAATACTTTGATATATTCGGCCATCCCACACACGAGATGACCAGAGTTGCGATAAATGGACAATTACCTGATTTTGATTTAACTGGATTCGCTTATGTAAAATCGTTTAAGTTCCGCGATAATTGTCATCCGATCGTTTATGCGTGGTTTGGTAGACATTTCTCAGAAAAACATTGGGTTCCAACGGTGTTATTACGATACATGCTTGATGCGGAAATCTTAACGTCGTTGATGGTCACTGAAGCTATTATATCGTATCATTCGGAGAAACAAGTTTGGTTACCACAACAAAATCAACATTCGCCGCTAACGGATTGGGATACAATCGATTATGAAAATAAAGTTGCAAAGGATCTCGGTAGGAAAATAATTGGTAAATTTACTCAGGGCGGTTCGTACGATCATTAACGGCATTGTACAAGATTAATCATGGACGATGCTGAGTTAGATTTTATAATTACTGATACAACGAACAAAGGAACATTTATAAGCAGAAGCAATGCTTATTTGTCAGATGGAACCAAACTAGGTACAGTAGTGAGTTATATTGATGGTGAGTCACCACAATTTACTCATTTAAGATCTTCTATGCTCGCTTACGTTTCTATAAATTTATTATCGATGATAAATAGATTTCCTTGTTACGCTGTCAGAGTTGCTACGGATTCATTTTATGTGGATAAAAAATATTTAGATTTGGTAAAACCGTTACTCGGTAGCGGCGAATGGGGATCATGGAGAATAAAACAAGAAAGTATACTCGATTATTCTGAAACAGCAGATGTTGATATCAAAGAAATATACTACGGTAATGACAATCAAATACCAGCATCAACATCACCATCTGTATTTGATCCCGTGGCTAGACATAAAACCATTTATCTCAATGGACCTGGAGGATCTGGTAAAACAACACGTGCGATTGAATTATTTCGGCAGAGTTCTTCAAACTCCGTTGATATGATTGTGTTGACACCTACACACAGACTAGCAAGAGAAATAAAACAACGAGGAGTAAAATCGTGTACATACCATAGTTTCTTCAGATGGTGTGGAGATACGTGGACACCTGAGCGAATGGGTGAGAAATATATTCCGAAAATCATCATCTGGGATGAGATTTGTACAGTATCGTTAGAAACATTAAAAATATTTCTTGATTGGTTATTGACCAAAAATACTGCGATAATTATGTGCGGCGATCATGGTCAACCACCACCTTTCGTCGGTCAATCTCCGCACGAGTGGTTAAAATTATTTGTGGATTATTATGAAGAAATAAATGATGATCATAGAGCTATTGATGAACCTCTGAAAGAATTTAAAAGATTAATCAGACTACAGCCAGATAGAATACAATATGAGATAATGCGTGAAATAATTTCGGAAACCCCTGTGAACGATTTTTGGAATTTATGGAGACCAAATGATTTGATAGTTGCGAGTAGAAAAATAGTTCGTGATGAATTGCAAGAGAAATTGTTTATGTTACACAAAGAAAGATTTCCAACGTTACCTGTACCATTATGTTATCGCCCAGCGGATACTCGACGACAGAATATTGAAGTTGAAATTCCACGACGAGACACTGAAAATGTCCAGAAACAAAATCTCGTATTAAATGATATTGTTTTAGTTGATGTTGATGATGTTGAGAGCGGGCTGAGTATGAATAACTCACCGTGGAAATTGGGATATGCCATAACGATTCACTCGTCACAAGGACTAACTAATACTGATACAAATATCTGGATTGTCGATGACAGAATCGAGTGGTCAAATTTAGTCTATCTAGCAGTATCTATTGTCAGGAAAATATCTCAACTGCATAGAGTTGTCATAGACTCCACAGAAAATAATAATCAAACTGTTAGTGACACTGAAGTTATTAGCGTAATAAGAAAAAAATTATCCGGTTCTAAGCAATGTGACAAAAAAAAATAAATCGTGATTTTGATATTGATGCTGAATTTATTATGACGCTAAAACAACAACAAAATAATCGTTGTGTAGTTTGAAACTGTCACATTTTGTGGAAGTATTCTTGTAATAATCCAAAACAATTTATCGTAGACAGAATTAATAGTGATCTTGGTCATACACGTGATAATGTGACGCTGACCTGTCTTGAAAGTAATCCACGTCGGGGTTCCAATTTACAAAAGTGAACGCGGTGGTAATTGTGTGTCTTTAGGAATTATTTGTAATTGTTCGCGAACAAATCCACGTTGAGGAGCAGTTGAATCTAGTCTGTATATGGCAGGTCTACCAGTAGATCTAACCACGCTAGAAATTTTATGTGTGGTCACATTCCAGATAGGATCAGCTGCTCTTTTTTTACCACCTTCAAGTTCACCAGGTTCATATAAATATCTTACGGTAACATTACCTAGTACTGGTTGAGAGGAAGATTCACGTCGGTGTATTGGTATATATTTTTTTGTGATCGCATTAGAAGGTTTCATAGAAGTTGCACGAGTAATTTCATTATTTAACGCAGCTATCACACTTGGTAATCTTGCAACCCATTCGCGAGATGTTGTATCTCTATAAATTATTTCCTTCGCATACTGGTATCCAAATAACCGCTCAGCGAGTGTTCCATTAAATCTTTCAACGATTGCCTGATCACGATGAATTTCGGTGTGTCCTCGTCTGATTTTCACGTTATGTTTTTTCATCAACGATGATACTGCACCGAGAAATTCTTTGCCAGGATCAACCTGTAGCAACCGTGGCCATCGTAGACCACCACGTTGATAAATTCGTTCAAACACAGATGCAACTTCAGTTGCTGTCTTTGTTGACGGTGGTTCTGCTTCTTTATATCTACTTGCAACGTCAGCGACAGTTAAAGCGTATTTGTATGTGCGTGATTTACGTCCACGTGTTTTAATGGTATCATGTGGCAAAAATAAAATATCTGCCTGATGAACTTCATTGGGAACGTTGACATCAAAATGTGCATACTGAATTTGTTTAGGTGGCG
This sequence comes from Megalonaias nervosa, assembly GCA_016617855.1. Taxonomy (NCBI): domain Eukaryota; kingdom Metazoa; phylum Mollusca; class Bivalvia; order Unionida; family Unionidae; genus Megalonaias; species Megalonaias nervosa. The sequence continues at coordinate 121,634 of JAECUM010008601.1, read as the reverse complement.
GTAGATAAATTTGCCATATTGCTTGTCGTGCTAACCACGCTGCAGTAACAGCACGTGAAACCTTTGCAGCTTCAGCTAGTTTACTAATCGCTGCTTTGCCCTTCCAATATCCTCTCGGGGAATAATAAATTGACTCCATTATAATAATCATATAATTAATTACCCAGCCCCTATCATTATTTTACCTTTCATATCAGCTTTTATCAGAAAAGCAGCTAATTTTTCTCGAAATGATTTATCTTTTATATTATTTATGGCATGAATTAATTTGATATCGGCGAGATGTCGTTGTTGTAAATCTTTACTTCGATAAGCAATATCATGAACGTAACATGCTTGATCAATCTTATTTATTGGATGCTCTCCAGGTCGCGGTTGATCTTGATTGTCGAGACGAATATCTAAACGAGTCCCAGGCCCACAATAATTATAACCCAGTAAGTGTTTTTCCCCGGGATATTTCGCCCACGGTAATCCTGGTAATTTTCCCAACGAAGCAGCAATATCACCTCCCGTCGCTATATTTGAAATAAATTTACATTTTTTTGTGCCACACTTTTCACATTTACCTGTCAGTGCGCGTTTTTTATTTTTTGTTATTATTGTTGCTAATCCAGTGGTGGACGTGGCTGCACGGCATCGAACACAATATAAATTCATATTATTTATTATATGGATATAATTGACTTTTCGGCGACACGAAAACAAGAGCCAGTAAAACATCACCCAGCGCTACCGAATTCTATCAGAATGATAATAATAGGTCAATCTGGATCAGGTAAAACGCAATTATTGCTTAATCTGATAATGAGATGGCTCAAGTGGGATAAATTGTACTTAATAGCACCATCTGTAGATGACCAGCTATGCTATGAAGTACTTAAATATTTTAATGAAAATGCAAAATTGTTAAATGAAGACAGTGACGTTATTGATTTTATCACCGATATTGATGAAGCGCCATTTGTAGATGACCTTGATGGCAGTATTAATAATTTAGTAGTGTACGATGATGTCATGTTGGACAAACAATCAAATCCAGCTAGGGTATTTTCTCGAGGTAGACATAAAAATACAGACGTGATTTATGTTACACAGCGTTATACACAAATACCTAAAGTAATCAGAGATAACTGCAATATTTTGGTTGTGTTTAACGGAGTTGATAATCATACGCTGAAAAATATTTATTATACTTGGTGTTCAGGTGACATGGACATGATTAAGTTCAAACACTTTTTTTCAAAAGCACAAGCTACACCGTTTGGTTTTATAACAATAAATTTACATGATCCGAGGTCGAGATATCGTAACGGACTTGATACAATATTTGGATAAAAACCACAGCAGCAGGGAGGGTGGGCTAACAAAATTGCGTGCACGATTGCATAAACGATCACTCACAAAATTTTATAAACACGAATGTCAACGGCGAAGTAACAGCGCGAACTAACCCCGGTGACCTCATCACTGGTGATATCACGGAAAGTTAGAGGTTTTAGTTTGACGTTATTGACCTTTTTTTTAAAATTTTTTCGTGTGAAATCTTTGTTTTAGATATGTTTGCTCGAATCCAATTTTGTAGGGTTCACCCTCCCTGCTGCTGGCCAACCTTCAGGTCCCTAATGTAATTACAATAGTAATTACAGCTCTTATTTGATGTATTCTTTACTCTGACACTGCCAACTACAGAATAACATAATATCTCCAAACTGAAACACTCTGGAGGGGGTTGGGGGAGGCCGCACCATGTACAAATAGATCTCCAATATTCTGGTGAAACCAACGTCTCACTACCTGGAAAATGTCAACTACGTCCTCTACGTCAGTTTGTTTACATTAGTAATACACAAACACGAGCAGGTCAACCTTTGATTAAACTTCAGAATTTATTAAACAAAAGTCGGTTAATGCTTAGCGAAAAGTGAAAGAGGCCTATCGGTTATGGTAAAATTTAAATTTTGTTGAATACTTATACCTGTAATAGAAAGAAAATAATCGTTGTCTGAAGCCAGTTGAAATCTGCTATAGACTTACAGAATTTCAACTTAACCTTGTTTTCAAAAGAATTTACCTAAAGTAACCGATAAAATGAAAAATGTATTGCTTCAATTAGCAGATCTTATACTGTTGCAGTAAATTTATCAATGTTTTTGCCAAACATTCTTCGATATTATGACAGAAATGTTTCAACACGAATCTGACCCCTGGGTCAGACAGTTTGTGCAGCTTGCGACGCTGTTTATGAGGTCAAATGAGGGGCACTTTTTGCCCGCCAAGAGTTAAAAGGTCTCGTGGCTTTTACTTTGACGGCAAACAAAAAGTGAAAGCAAAAGCAAAACTTTCATTTTTGTTCTTAAAAGGATGCTAATTATGACCCTGGTGGATGTCATTTTGGATCTTGTGCCCGAAGGGTCAGAATTTGGAGGAATAGACTAATGAAAGCCCAAATGGTAATGTACAATCTCTTGTTTGTCCGTCAGTCGTCATTCGTTCTGGCCAAATTAAGATCATTAGGCGCATACTGTAAGTATAAAATGAGCCAGTCATGGACTTGAAGAATATTCCTCATGGCTTTTTTCTTTTATATAAGCACGCATTCGTGCTTTACCAGAGATCATCAAAGGATATCATCAAGAAAAGACACGGATGTCACTCTCGATCCTGCACATTAAGCTGGAGTCAAAGGTCATATAAGCGCAAAGCTCACTATTCTGGTTTGATATGACTGGTTCTTAAATCTGCTAGAACCAGATTGATATAAAATTGCCCGTAAATGCATATAATGAAACGAGATAGTCCCCAAAAATATGTGTTAAGCATCAGCTGAGCCTAACTGATGAAGGAGGTGGCCAGTGTATAATATTATATCTTGGGAGTTTGTTATGCTCAGACCGAAATGAAATAATTATTTCTAGGAATCTGTGTTCATAATATTTCTAGGGGTTGTTGTTGTTGTTGTTGATGATGATGATGTTTAAAGCCATTTTTCAGTACAAGATAGGCTATACATGGCGGCCAGTATAAATGGTGGAGAAGAACCCGGGAAAACACCAGAAAGTACCACCGACCCAAGAGGAACTACGGGCAAGCTTTCTCACATATCCACAGTGGCCAAGCCCGAGACTCGAACCCACGCAGACAGAGGTGAGATGGCAGTGATCCGTAACGGTGAGCGCTTTAGACCACTCGGCCACTCGGGGACCCTCTTGGGGTTGTAATGTAGCCATGCAAATCCTTTCATTTAATTTTTAGCAAATAAAATTGTATCCTATTTGCTGACTTTGCAAGGTCTAAAGACTACTGGAACCCTACACACACACACACACACACACACACACACACACACACACTAAACCAGCTGGCAGCTAGATTTTCTCCTCTATGGTGATTGTGCCGAGAAATGCAATTATTATATGCTCATTTTTTTCTCCGTTAACTTTACATTGTCAGAATGAAGCAATATTTTGCGATTCTGAACCCTCGCGCTCAATTCATATTGAATTCACGCGAATAAAGGAACTACTTTCTATTGTAAACAAACAATTCGTCTCTGAATGAACTAAAGCAGATGTTTAGTGGACTGCCACATACCGGTGCTTTGGCACATTCAGCGCTAACTTTTTTGATACAATGTTTCTGATTTAGGCTAGCTATAGACGCCAGACAGGGTCCTTACAAATAACATGTAAGTTACAAGACATAAACTGTCTTCTTTAGCTGTTAATAAAAATGGCAAAAATACACTTACAGTTTTACATCCTGAATTTCCTCAAAATGTACTTTCTTAGTTCTGCAAATCCGAATTACATGATTCATGTCATGGATTCTCAAGCTTGGTTACACATTTCGAAATTGTACTGTAATTTCGAGTATATTCCAAGTGCATTTACATCCTTACTGCACTCAAAATGAAATAAACATTAAATTCCACGGCGTCTTTTCGATAATTGCAATTGAAAGACTTCATATTTTTCCCAAGGTCGTGCAGTATGCACATCCGAAAAACTCGTTCATATTTTCCCATACAAATGCAGTAACCTATAAATATTAGCTTGTACTCAAATATTTGTATGCAATATAATTATGATACAAGAAATTCGATTACAACTGTCAGGAAATTTAAGGATTATTAGTTTGGAGGAAGACGGGTGTACTGTGCCTGATACTTTCCAGCGACATCTTCCATTTAATGAATAAGATAATATTTGGTTTAAATTTTTGTGACCCGTACATAGATGACGTCACCATCTAAAACGACGAATGGAAAGAGCATTTGGAAACCGTTCGGAAATTCTTTGATCGACTCAGCGATACATATCTGACGATTAATTTAGGTAAAAGTGAGTTTGCATTGATTGTGTAACATTTTAGGACACAGTGTGCGACACGGTCAAATAAAACCTGTAGGGTTAAGGTCAAGGCTATCTCTGCATTGCCAGTACCTATTAGTAAAATGCAACTTTTGCCATTTTGGGGTAGGATTGGATGTTATCAGAATTTTTTTCTTCAAATTTCTTCTTAATTGCAGAGCATCTGATAATTTTGCTGAAGAAGAAATCCAAGTTTCATTGGTCTGACAAGTGTCAGGAATCTTTTAACGAAAAGGCTATACTTTAGAGTGCACCAATTCTTTCAGCTCCAAATTTCAGTCAGTTATTTAAAATGTCTGTTGAAGCAAGTGATGTAGGGTTTGGTGGAGTATTGTGTGGATCATCCTGTGTGCTAATTTTTCTTCAAAAATAAACAAGTTCTAGAGAAATTAAATTATTCCACAATTACGAACGAATGTTTATATTTGATATTGACTTTGCAACGCTTTCAGGTGTATATTGGTTCCTCTGATTATTGCATTCAGTGATCACAGCTCCCTTACTTTCATTAACAAAACGAAGAACAAAAATAAGATACTGTTGAGATGGAGCTGGTGTTGCAGGAACACGACATTACCATTAGGCACACCCAGGGAATATAATCTGATTGCATATGCACTTTCACGTGTATAAAAGTACTTTATTGCTTTATGTATATTTTGTTTGATTCATAAGACATCTTCAACTGTAATTTTAATTATTATATTATATAATATTTAAAAGAAAGCTTTATTTTATAACTCTTTCTTTTCTTTATGACGGGAGTTGTTATGTGTATTTAATTTATACTGTGTGCTTAGTCCATGATTGAGAATATAGTTTTTGTGGGTACCTGAATTTTGTTATGTTTGTAAGTTATATTAAAGTTGTTTATTGTTATTTAAGCTCAAGGATTAACCTTATTTACAAACTTAGAATATTCTGGAAACAAATTTGTGATCAATATCTTGGTCAAATTGTATAGTCTTAGGTTGTTATATAAAGCTGTGGTTAACAAAATTTGTAATTCCTATTTTAATATCAGTTTGTTGAATCGCTTTTAACTGTATTCAGATACATTCTGAGAGAAATAATTTATTCCAATTATTCATAGGAATTGCAATGTGCTCATTTATGATGGGGCTAAAACACTATTTGGGGATTATTGTGAATTCACTCAAAGATATTCTGGATTATATCTTGGTGATTCATCAAGACTACTGGTACATCATCACATTTAATTTTGGAATTCATTCGGAACACTCTGTCCTTGGACTTGTAATATAACGTTTAGGAGTATTTGGGATTTAATTCACAATACGGTAAGTTTCTCTTAAATGTTCAGTTTGTAACTTAGAGAATTAAATTATTTGTCAATTTACTAAACTTGTTGGTTTCATTTCATTCTGTTACATAATCGAAGACAATAGAGTCGTAATAGTCTTCTAAAACCAGAAAAATTCCCCAGAAAGCTACACTTTCCATCTGTTACCGTCTTCTGTTGGCGTTGCATCTAAGATAGTTTATTGACAATGACGATGACACTTACCGTAGTATCAAATATACAGAATCGAAATTCCTCTTCTTTGCTAAATGTATGTCTTAACAACATCCATTACCACAATTTCGGAGTCCGTGCGTATCATTTGGGGACACATTATAGTAGTGGCAAGATTTACGTCAGATAAGTCCATTTCTGCCGAGAAGCCGTTAGTACAGTGAAAAGGACCGAACACTAACTGAGGTTTTACTGACTCTTTTCAAAATGGCCTTATAGATGCCATTCACTTAACTGTAAACCACAAAAAGGTAATTAAAACCATTATCGTTTCAATCACTTAACTGTAAACCACAACAACCATCATGTTACTTAATTACAAATCACAAATATGTCTATACAAGCATTATCCTGTTAGTAATTTAACTGTAACTCACAAAAAGGTGAATACAAGCATTATCCTGTTAGTAATTTAATTGTAACTCACAAAAAGGTGAATACAAGCATTAGCCTGTTAGTAATTTAACTGTAACTCACAAAAAGGTAAATACAAGCATTATCCTGTTAGTCACGTAACTGTAACTCACGAGGTGAGTCCAAGCATTATCCTGTCAATCACTTAACTGTGCATCACAAGGAGGTGAATACAAACATTATCCTTTTTACTTTAAATGCTTTTATAAATGAACTTAAAATGATTTTCGCGTTGCTTTTCAGGGTACAGATTTATTACCGCTTTCTGATAATTTATAATTGTTCTCTTTTTTGAAAGTTTAGATGTAATAAGAAACATCCAGGCAAAGGAAAAATGAAGCACGGTCCTTTGCTTGTTATTTCAAAGAAAATGCAAATGTCTGTGAGAACAAATGTTCCTGGATTTCGTGCCCTATAATGATTTGATTCAACGCCTTTTTTAATGTGCTCTGAAAATAAATGGCGGAAGAACTGTTTCTTAGCTACTTCTTTTTAATTTTATGTCTTTTGTCTGGGAATCTTTTGAGATGTCCCGCTGTAAATGATCCAGTATTTATTATAGTCAGGAACTCTGTATACTTCCGTCCATTAATCGGAGATGCTCTTAAATTTCACGTGTCATCCAGTAACTTTTAAAGCAAAGATGTGATACAGTCTGATATTGGCGTACAGTTGATAATCTTCACCAGATGAGATACCAGTATGGAAATTAAAGCCAAATAATTGCTTATGGTATCAAACAGACTAGATGCCATTAAAATGGTGTGTTTGGAATTTCTTTCAAGTGTAAAAGAAACTTTAGTATTGATCAACATATTATTTTGTTTGAAGTTTCCATGTTCTCAGTCCTTCATAGTGCTGATCAAGGAGGCATATTCAGCATGCCAAAAATGGTGCTAAGAAGGTATGATAAAGTGTATATATGACAACGCCCCTAAGTCAAGTCAAGGTATGATAAAGTGTATATATGACAACGCCCCTAAGTCAAGTCAAGGTATGATAAAGTGTATATACGACAACGCCCCTAAGTCAAGTTAAAGGTATGATAAAGTGTATATACGACAACTCCCCTAAGTCAAGTCAAGGTATGATAAAGTGAATATATGACAATGCCCCTAAGTCAAGTCAAGGTATGATAAAGTGTATATATGACAATGCCCCTAAGTCAAGTCAAGGTATGATAAAGTGTATATATGACAATGCCCCTAAGTCAAGTCAAGGTATGATAAAGTGTATATATGACAATGCCCCTAAGTCAAGTCAAGGTATGATAAAGTGTATATATGACAACGCCCCTAAGTCAAGTCAAGGTATGATAAAGTGTATATATGACAATGCCCCTAAGTCAAGTCAAGGTATGATAAAGTGTATATACGACAACGCCCCTAAGTCAAGTCAAGGTATGATAAAGTGTATATACGACAATGCCTCTAAGTCAAGTCAAGGTATGATAAAGTGTATATACGACAATGCCCCTAAGTCAAGTCAAGGTATGATAAAGTGTATATATGACAATGCCCCTAAGTCAAGTCAAGGTATGATAAAGTGTATATACGACAACGCCCCTAAGTCAAGTCAAGGTATGATAAAGTGTATATACGACAATGCCTCTAAGTCAAGTCAAGGTATGATAAAGTGTATATACGACAATGCCCCTAAGTCAAGTCAAGGTATGATAAAGTGTATATATGACAATGCCCCTAAGTCAAGTCTTTGCATTATTCTGCTGCTTTAGATAGCATTTAAACTGTTTAATCCAATACAATGTACTCATTGCTGCTAGATACGAAATACTATTTTAACATTTTCGACATGCTGTTTGTATAATAAATAGTATAGAAAAGTAACACTTAACGTCAAAGAGCCACACATCCACAACACGTTATGGCTGCATGTGATGAAGCATGCAATAATATTTCGATACATTACTTGGATTTTTCATTAAAACTTGAGGGTTTTAGTAATTAACATTAGTATTATTTATTCACATCCATAAAATAAATCATTGTCCATAAATGTAAGTAATCTATCTATCTATCTATCTATCTATATATATATATATATATATATATATATATATATATATATATATATATATATATATATATATATATATATATATATATATATATGGATAGATAAATAAATAAATATATTTATTTATTTATTTATTAAAGGATTAAATGATTATGGTTGGGTAAATTTTGCAAACATTTGCCATTTAAACTTGAGAGTTTCAGTAATTAACATGCGGTTCTATTTCCAAACTAAACTTAAAGACTGACCATTGCAATATTAGAACCTGAATAAATATTAATAATTCACAGCCATGAAATTAATCATTGTCCATAAATTTAAGTAGTATTTATCCAAGTTTAAATGATTATGATCGGGTAAATCACTCACAAAGTTAATAATGTCCGAAGGCTATGGATAATGCTATTAGACTTGAAATACCACACATTCAATCAGCATTTGGCCACAGTTTGTGCCCTTCAAAGGCACGATCGAGTAATATCAACCACTGTCATTAATAGGTTCCTACGAAGATTAGATCAAGAATGGATCCTAGCTTATACTAAAAATATCATGAAATATATTTCAGGCTCAAGGCATGCTGATTATAAAGAAGAATATTACCTGCATGTCGCGTAGATTAACATGATGACGAGTGTAGCCAACAGTTCTGAATTTGCTTGTAAACTACAAAGGTTTGATTATGTGTATGATCCGTAACTCTGTATACTGGCATTTAGTTTACATTTGTATGCAGTTTTAGTATTATTCTCAGTTCTAGTCAGAAAGTAACCGGCAGTATCATAACAAAGTTGACTTATTAGTGAATATGTTATTAAAATTGTTACCTTTATGCCATTATAAATGAAGGTAGATACATTTGTTGTGACGCTCTACAGTTTCGTATTTTGCATAGGGTTAGAATCTTAATATTGTTTGTTTTTGCCACAAAACAATCTTAAACAATCTTGTAAGGCACAGTGCGAGGGTGGAGAAGAAGAGGCAGACAGAAAATGAGGTGGAAAGACAACGTTAAAGAGTGGACAGGCATGGAGGTTGGGAGATTCCCAAAGGGCAGTAGAGAACAGGGAAAGATGGAGAGATTTGGTTGTAAAGTCAGCAGTGGTGCTCCAACGACCTCTTGGGTTAAGGGATTGATGATGATGATGAGAATCTTAAAAAAAAAAAAGAATTTACGCGGATTTCCTCACTGGTTATACTGGCTATTTAGAAAAGACTTTGTATATTTGATTTTTTGTTGAAAGAACTTTTAATTCCCTTTATTTTGGTGTATAATTGATTGGTTAAATTTGGGTTCTTGAGTATACAGCTTGTGCTCACTTTAGAAGCGCACCTCTAAAAAAAACTGCTAGCTCCTCTTGGTCATTTTCACTTCGAGGACTTCAGAGGTAAATTGTAAAAAAAAACCCAAAAACAAACCGATAACTTTATTTACTTTTCAGATATTTTGTAGTTCATTCATTGCACTTACAGAAGTTAGTATTGCCTACTTTGGCAAAATTTGTTTTCCTTATTTTAATAACTGCTAAAGTTATTGCACTTTTGACTAATTCAGGTTAATTTTTCAAGCACATGGAAGCAACCATTCTGTTCTACTGTGTGTTTAGATCATGTACAATTTCCACAAGTACAAGTACAATATCCAAAGAAACGTAAACAACAGTACATCAAAGCAGCACAGAGGTATGCCAACATTTTCTTCACTGTGCATGTTGCATTTGCAAACAACTTCACCTTACATACATCACGCTCTCAAAAGTACATAATAACTGGTGAGCACCTCCGAAGAATAGGTTATGTTATTATCAGATTATAATCGGAACTTATCCGCTCTGCGAATTGCGATCATGACTATCTCACATGTATTCGAACTTTCTTTGTCACCTATGTCACTTGACTGGTCCTCAGCTTTTCTATCATGACCATCGCATTTGAATAAAGACTTCCCGTGTCATCTGCTTATCTTGTCGTATTCCTAAAAATTGCAATGATGAATATGGCCTTTGTTTTAGGACTTTCTCTTTCTACGTAACGATACAAATAGTAACATTATTAAGAAGTGTCAGGAAATTTGTGGTTGCAATCGCAATCACCATCACTTGCATGACTAACATCACTAACATCAAACTAATCTGTGATTCAGTATATTCTCTTCGATATTCCTTGCTAATCATGATCTGGTAGAATTATTCGCTATTCCTTCGTAATCATGATCTGGTGGAAGGATTATTAGCTATTCCTTTGTACCATATTCTAGTAAACGAATTATTCGATGTCTTAGATACTGTTCTATTCATTGAATTATATTTCTTTCTTTTGTGGCAACAATTATATATTTTGTGAATTTACTGAATCACTACTTGATTAGATTTTTCAAGTTTAAAAGTTTGAGCGACCAACAATTACAAGACAATTTTGTTATTGATGGACATACTACTGTGTTCCATTTATGAGCCAGCGTCGTAATTCACAAATAAAGATTTCAGAAATTGTTGAAAAACTTTTCGTGTCGAATGTCACGTGTCAGTGGAGTAACATTTATATACCAATATACAATGAAAACAGTTTAACATTATAGTATGCTTCTTTAACGAAGTAGTTACCTTTCTATTGATAAACCTGTTATGAACGCTGACGCGAGAAAAATCTCATTTGGAAACAAGAAATTTACTGTAATAATTAATGTAAAATCAAGTTTCCGTTATTTCAGTTCCAAAATTATATACCTAAATGATTACGAGCTAATCTGAAAGACTAACAGGGGAACAGAGTACTAGTCATTAAAATATTAACTCCATATAATCCAAGCACCTTACATCCGGTCGATACTCCTAAGTCTCGTCCAACTGCAAATTGCAAAGACCCAGACCTACCAGAGCATTATACAGGAAGTAATCATCATTAAAACAATATACGTAGACCTTGATCTGCCTGCAGATTATGCAATAGTAGATCAGGGTCTATTCAGTTGGACTTGACTTATAAGCGAGTATAAACAATACTTTGTTATCAGTAATTACCAATTTCGACATACGAGCCAGAACAGGATTGACTGTCGTGTTCCGGTAGGGGAAAACATTTGGTTTACTCGGGTCTTATCTTTCATCTTGCCTTACAAGTGTTTCATTTCGTCAGCATAGAATTTCTCAAAATGAATCTTTGAAAATATTGGGAATACATTTAAACATGTAGGTTATAAATATTTAGTTTTAAAACAAAAATAGCAAGCTAGAAGGATTTTCTTCGGCATAAAAAAACAAAGGTCTAAAATGATAACTACTGAGGCAATCACCTATTCGAATGAGTCAGATAGCGGTGTTAGATTGGTTAATGCCAGGGATGATGTCATGGCGAAATTATCACTAAGTGGGAATAAGTTCAGGAAAGTTTACTCGAAACGGCATATGTTAAATGTATACAATTTAATAAGTTTGTTTTAGATTTGCATGCAATTCATGTGTACATGGCTACGGAGTATCATCACTAAAAATCGTCTTATTGCTAACATCAATTCCTTTCATCCTGGATGTATGTAAAGTTAGTAGTGAGTAATAACGAGAAGTAGTGAGAATTACACCGCCCGTCACTGCATACAGTTTGCTGTGGCAATCACACATAGGAAGGCTGTACGACGAAATATTTTTTAACGTCGCGAATGAGTGGAGAGGGAGATTATACGTAAAACATAATGTTTGAGACCGTGTAGTCGGTATCGGAAAAGAACATATTTTATTTTCCTAAGTTAATAATTTCATCGTGTGGTATAAAGCACGTGATATTTTAATGAGTGGCGATGCCACGAGTTTATATATATATGTGTGTGTGTGTGTGTGTGTGTGTGTGTGTGTGTGTTGCTTATGTATCGACGCTTAAAAGATTAACCTCACTCTTCAACACACACGCTCTTTATCGAACATTCACATCACTTTAATCTTATTCATAGGCTGATCATTAACAATGTCAACGATTTAAGAGGGCGATAGGTTTGGGATGGCGCAATATGTTAGGCAATAAATTACATTTTTTACATTGAGCATGGTTATTTTTATGAGAGCGTCAATGTTACTGTACTGCTGATAACACGTGCACTTGAAACTGTTTACAATAAATACGGGTTACAGTGCTGCTAGCACACGCACTAGAACCTGTTTACAATCAATAAGGGATACAGTCTTGCTAGCACATGCGGTTGAAGCCGTTTACAATAAATATGGGATACAGTGCTTTTAATACATGCACTTCAAGCTGTTTACAAGAAATATGGGAGACATGTACAAGCCAATTATTGGACTGAATGAGAGAATTTCTATTCACATTTTCAACCTGAAGCAGTCATTCTGTCAACCCACCCATAAACATGGTCATATTTTAGACTGGATTCTTTACAGACCTGGTGATAATATTCTAGTCTTCATTGGTGCCCTACAACTTACATCAGATAGCCTCTACGTCATATGCCATCTTAAAGTATCAGTCCCTAACCTTCCATTCTGTTTACTATGGAGAGAAACTTTCGTATGATAAAATGCATGACATCCAAGCAAACCTAACAACTTTGTTACATCTTACAGCAGTACAGATTGACAAACATGCCCAGGCAACCAAGTGCAGAGTATCAATTAAAAAGTGTTCTTTATGATATAGTAATGTTAGGGACCATCTTCGCACTGCTAAACGAGAACGTCGCAAGGCTGAGGGGATTTGGCCTTTCATAAGCAGTTCTATGAAGCTGCTAACAAGAATATCACATAGTTCATGCAGAAAAATCAGCCTACTACAGATCTAAGATCATTGAAAGTTTCAGCTGCAAGAGCTCTTCGAGATTACGAACAAGCTGATGTCAAGGAATAAATGTACACCACTTCCAACGACCTTCCGAACCAGTGCCAGATTAAACCCTGTGGAGGCCCCTTGGCAGTCGAAATCTCGGAGTCCCTCTCGCAAATTATCTCCTAATACTTTCAAGATCAAATCAATATTATTTTGATCCGTTGTCGCGGGGCCCCTAAAAGGCGTGGGGCCCATAGGCCGGTGCCTGCTCTGCCTATTGGATAATCCGACACTGTTCCGAACCTGTTCACAAATTTCTTACGTGACAAAGTTCAATCCATTAGAGATAAGCTTGACAACACAATTTAAATTGACGCATAGTCACCATACAGTTGTGATACAGAATATACACGTCGGCCTTTAACAGCATTTGAACCTGTCTCTATGGCTTGGTACATGCGATTGTGATGAAGAGCGCTCCAATGTCACGTGAACTCGATTAGATTCCTACATCACTGCTGCTTGAGTGCGTAAATTCGATATTGCTTTCACTAACCGTTGCTTACGTATGTTTCTGGGGATTGTTAATAATCCGGTACCGCATTGTGCAGTTGACCCTGGTGATCTGGGGATTTCACTACCTTATTTTCTTACTAATTTTGTGGTCAGATAAGCGGGGCCATACGGTTATTTCCGTTAGTGAACCAAACATTGCCACTTTGTGAGGCGGAGACTGGTGGTCTAGGCTGAGGACTATCTTATATCCTTAACTTGGGGTCAGCTTAGCAGGTCCAACGTCTGTTTTCTTTTGAGTGAACCAATATTTGCAACCTTGTGCAGCGGGGCCTGATGGTCTGGGCTTAGGACCACCTAATATGGTTCTAACTGTTCATTGAGATGTGGGTTTCCATAGATTGTTTTCGTCACAATTCTCCGATACCAATATACCGCTAAGGGAGAAAGAAGATGGGGGTGATGTTTTTACAAAAAAGAAGTGCATGCAAGATTTGTTAATTGGAGTATGGCATGAGTTAAATGTAGAGGTCAGTAAGGGACTTTTTTTTTTTGTTGTCCTAAGTAATACGAAGCGCGAGTCAATAGTTGGGGATTTTCTCGTAATTATTAGGGAGCGGTTGAGGGGGGCTTGATCCCAGGGATTTGAGATTGGTCCGCCGTAACCGTGAAACATATCCCCTGGTGTGAAGGTCTACCAATCCACTTCCCCGTAGCAAAGCCTCCCCCCCTCCCCAATCTAGACATAAGGAATTTACCATTTTTAATAGCTAAGTACGGTTTGTATTTTTATTTGATAGAATTGGTTCTTGTTGTGGATGGTATGTTTTGTCATAGCTGGAGATTATATTCTTCCTCTTTTCCCTATCGCAGAAAGGTAACCCTCGATACTGTTATAAATCATGCCTATATTTTGGCACCTGGTCGAAAGAATTCTGGATGGATTATTGAGGCTTTGAGATTTAAATGCTTTTCCGGAAATGTTTTTCTCACTTCATTATATTTGGGACATTCATTGATAACATGGTGTAGTGTTTCTGGAGTGGGACAATGTGGGCAGTTAATGCCCGCAAAGTTGATACTAGGTAAGAACCCTACTAAAGTTGCAGGCTAAAGGGGATTTTCCGTTTTTTGGTCTTCCTTTCTTTGGTGTCATGGTGGTTCACTAGGCTGGGGAGTTGAAAGTTTGTACGTATTTGTTTTTGCAGCTGATGCAGCCTGCGTCCTTTTCGACTGTTGTCCCATTCCCCTTCCATTTGATATCAATTGTTTGCCTCGATGATGTATGCCACTGGTTGGGCAAAGGGTTTATTAAGCTTATTATTTTTTTATTTTTTTATTTTTTGCTTCTTTATCGGCCCTTTAAATTCAAGGTATATCAATATGGGATGCCACCTACAGGAATTCCACAGTATAATTATTGTGGTCCAGGGTTTTAAGTCTTAGTTTTACTTCTTTCAACAGATTTTCTCTTCAAGAGGAGTTAACTGATTCCAGGGTGCGCAGCACGCTCAGGGAGTCGCTAATTTTAACTTCCTTTAATGTTTGGATGTTTTGTATCCATTTAACTGCTTGATTTGAAGCCCAGAATTTGATTGTATAAATGGAGCAGTCATCGGGTAGTATCGCACCCACCGTGATGCCCTCATCCAGGACCACCAGCGCTGCTGCTGTGAGTCCTGAGTTTGGGGATTTAGAGCCATCACTATAGATTCCTATTTTTCCCTTGTATCTACCACAGGCACGACTGTTACTTACTTATCTTAGATTAACGACGTCCTCGGCCATTCGGCCATGTATGTCGACTTGTTGAATGGGAATTAAGTCACCGTTCGATTTTGGAGATTTTTATGGAACGCCAGAGCTGTCTTAAGATGATAACTTTTATTATATGATGTGCAAACTTCTTTATATCCGGTGCTTTCGTACTTATATGATGTGCAAACTTCTTTATATGCGGTGCTTTCGTACTTATATGATGTGCAAACTTCTTTATATGCGGTGCTTTTGTACTTATATGATGTGCAAACTTTTTTATATGCGGTGCTTTTCTCCTTATATGATGTGCAAACTTCTTTATATGCGGTGCTTTGGTCCTTATATGATGTGCAAACTTCTTTATATGCGGTGCTTTCGTACTTATATGATGTGTTTTATTATATGATGTGCAAACTTCTTTATATGCGGTGCTTTCGTACTTATATGATGTGCAAACTTCTTTATATGCGGTGCTTTTGCCCTTATATGATGTGCAAACTTCTTTATATGCGGTGTTTTTGTCCTTATATGATGTGCAAACTTCTTTATATGCGGTGCTTTGGTCCTTATATGATGTGCAAACTTCTTTATATGCGGTGCCTTCGTACTTATATGATGTGCAAACTTCTTTATATGCGGTGCTTTCGTCCTTATATGATGTGCAAACTTCTTCATATGCGGTGTTTTCGTCCTTATATGAAACTTCTTTATGATGAGAAACTTCTTTATGATGAGAAGCAAATACGGAACTTGCGCAGGCGCGCGAAGGGGCCAAGCAGTATCTTGACAAAAGTAATTTGGTCGACTTAAACTGAGTAATCAAATTTAGGCTCTGTTATCATCACCCTGTCAAATAGATTTCACACTACTTCTAATCTAAACAGCGTTCGCCACCAGTTTCTGTAACAAGATATCTACACACATTAAGAAAAAAGTCTATGTGGAATCATTCTAATGAGAGAGAGAGAGAGAGAGAGAGAGAGAGAGAGAGAATGTTTATAATGACGAAGGTATCTTGGTACTGATAATAATTATCGCAAAATATTTTCTCAATGAATATCATTTAATTGCATAGCAATCTTTGGTTAATAGAGAACCTTACCGACATTGTTAAACATTTGACTTGGAGAGACATGGCTTTTGTTTGAAGACCCTTTAAATATGACTAAAAAATATTTCATTCAGTGTCCCATGTACTAGCCATAATATTGGTGAACATAAAACGTTCTGAGTATGTGAAGATTGTATATCAAGTCTTCCATCTGTGTATATTTTCTTCAGCTTGAATATACTTTTTTCTCTGTGGCACCAAAACAAACATGTAGTGGACAGCCATAATGTTTTACGCATGTAGACCAAAAGAGGTGACATTAGGGGGTGGGGCAAGTGTACCCCCCCTTTCCCCTATGTGCAGACACCCATGCTCCCCACATGAAGATAAAATGTGTTTATTAATAATTATCAAATTATTCAAAGTAGAGAGGGAGCTCGCAGACATTGCTAATTAAATTAACTGGTGTTCATCGATGTATGGACAAAATTCAATCTATGTAATTAACATAATAGTTACACTGGATAAATATCATTAATTCGCTGTTTAATTTCGATTTATGTTAAGCTCTTGTATCACCCATTTGGTGTTAAATGTTGATTCTTATATGTGCCACAAGTCCCACAGCTTTTTTCATCCATTTGGTGTCAAATGTTCATTCTTGTATGTGCAAACTAATCCCATATCATGTTATCACCCATTTGGTGTTAAATGTTGATTATTGTATGTGTAACTAGTCTCACAGCTTTTTATCACCTTTAAGTGCTAAATGTTGATTCTTGTATGTCCAAGTAGTCCCACAGCCTTTTATCACCTACTGTTCTCTGTTTATAAACATTCTGAGAAATTTCTTACTTAAATGACCGAAATGCTAACGTACAAAATTGGATTATATATATATATATATATATATATATATATATATATATATATATATATATATATATATATATAAAATTGATTTTAAAATCGTTATGTTCTGATGTGAATTCTTAATAGTTGTGTCGACTGCCGTTACATCTTAATTTGTCTTGCATGGCCAAATTATTGATCAGTATATCTCTCTCTCTTTCCCAAGTCTATCCGCTATACCAACATCATGTCTATCCGCTATACTAATACCATTAATAATTTGTAATTTTACTTAATCTGCTTCGTCTGTTGTTAGACCCGAATTGGCAAAGTTAAGTACTGTTCGTGTTATATAAGTGGTCTACTGTTCCTGTATCTTTGTACATGATTTAAGGTTTTATAAAGGATGCTATATTGCCAAAAATCACAGATGAGAGAGAGAGAGAGAGAGAGAGAGAGAGAGAATATGAGAATCCCAATCAGGTGTACAAGAAAACTACTTGTGTGCGCATTGTTGTGTGTGTGTATTTTCACCGAATATATTTATATATCACCAATGTATTTTAACATTATCATTAATTAGACCTAATAGTAAAAGTGCTTGTTGTAATTTATCAATATGTATTAGTTCTTTTAAGACATAAATTGTTGAATTTTCCATCAAAGAACTATCTCTGAAAATTTGGAACTTGACATAAATTGAAACTATTAGAAATGACCAGTTATGTTTATGGAGGGGGATTACCGCCATAATTCTATGCATGTACTTTCTAATCTTCCTTCATGCATTATTGCAAATGGCTGCTTGCAAGATCTACTTTCATAATTCTGTCTATGTATATTGAATTCTTCATTGATGCAAATTGAACGTGGCAGATTGCAAGTGCTACTTTCCTTCTGCATTATTGTAAATGGCTGCTTGCAACTGCTACATTCGTAATTCTAGTCTTGAATTTTCTGTTCTTCATTGATGCAAGCTGTAAATGGCTGCTTACAAGTGCTACATTCCTAATTCTAGTCATGAATTTTCTGTTCTTCATTGATGCAAGCTGTAAATGGTTGCTTGTAAGTGCTGAGATCTATACTTTCCTTCTGCATCACTGTATCTTGCAATTTGTCAACTACTAAATTGATTCTTTAGTTTGTCGTATGGCAAATGCTAATTAAGTTACTACAAGTTTTAATATTCTGTTTATAAACTTGCTATATCACAAGTTACACAGACTGCACCTTCTAAAATCATGATTATAATGTAGCATCAAGCACGTTGCAAGGTAGCATCACGGAAGTTAGCATAAAATAATGCCTCATTATGGCAACAGATGGCGCTGTGACACCTTAATTTCTTACATTACGACAGCTCCCCTGATCCTAGCAACAAGAGGTTATACCACTTTATGGCATGTTTGGAGTGTCTTATTTAAAATATCATTCGAATTATATTACCGCATTACAGTCAGCTGATTTCTCAGAGCATTAACATTCGAAAGAGCGCTGACCTGCAAGAAGCACAAAACAAATTAAATGTATCAAATTGTATACAGTTAGATGTATGTACACAATGTTATATTTCCGCTGACCCTTCCCACTATGACAATGAAATATCCAGGATATTATTTGCGCTTACATAAATTTACATAAAACAACATATGTCGTTATGGCTCGTGGATTTCTAGGTCAATAAAAATATTTTCAAACATCCGCAACAAGTTGAAATAAACTAGTTGAAACACAACAAATTTAAAGGTTTAATTCCTGTAGAAACAGCCATGTAAAGTTTTGCAAACACAACAGTTTTGTGTTTTATTTGTTGGTCTTGTCTATGTTTTGTATTTGCCTTTGACAAAGTCTCATTAAGAGTTGAAAGCGCTCAGGCTAGTTAGATACTAGTTTTGCACTGTTCGTTGTCAGTTTATATATATATATATATATATATATATATATATATATATATATATATATATATATATATACAACAAGAAGTAAGGTAAATATTCAAATTATACAGAATTCTTATATATGTGTGGCATGGATGATTATGCAATAGCCATCAAGCATTATCACTAGTTGTCTGTGACAAGAATCTCATATCTCCAGTTTAATTTAAAATCTCCAATTCCAATACAATAGCAAGAGGCGAATGACTTGAAACAAGGACATCACATACAAAGCATATTTCGTAATATAGCTATATGCTACAAAAATATGAACTTTTTTCATTATATAAGAAAATAGATTATAATATTATGAAATATATTTTCTATAACTTAACATGAAGAACATTTCCATACAATTATGAGATGCTTTATTTTCACAGATATAAAACTGGAAACTGCATTTTTTTATTATTTCAAAGTGTATTCATCCATATATGAATCGATATTTATAGTACAGATAAGATGATTGATTGCAAGGTACTTCACTGATAAAACATCAGACTCCTTTGGTAGCAATTATAAAAATATAATATATTGAATATAAATAACGTTGCTACTGCTGCCAGTAACTAGCTCAATTAATTTTTATTATTACTGCTACAATACAGTACCAAACTTGCTTGATACATTTAGATATGAAATTAATGTACTAGTTATAAAGATTAATACAGATTTTTACATGTCTCTTCTACAGATATGATTGTTTTCTGTTAGAAGAGTAAGCCCCCCCACCATAATTTTTTTTTTAAACGTTTTAAAGTTTGTAACGCTATTCACAGCTCATTCTGTTGTAGCATCCAACACACACACACACACCCGCCACTCGCATAAAGATCTTCATTTGTCTGTGATTTTATCATTATTTTATCCTATTTAAAATATAAGTTAATATTGTCATGACACAAATAAATATCAGCACAATACAACTATGCAATACAGCAAAATAAATAAATTGAAACTATATACAGTCCTGTGTTTAACTTTTCATAAGAAATATTAGAGAAAAATAAAAATTTAGTGTAAACCGGCATTCATAAAGCTGACATTATTAGATGAATTATTCTAAAAAAAAAATTATCATACAGGTAGGCAATTATAAGGAACAAATATCTGGATCGTCTTGTCACATTGTTCTTAAAGATTTATTTGCCAGTCCCTTTTGTTTTTCACTTTCACATGAATAAAACACGAATAAAGACAAGCTTTACACACAGTTTGGCTTTTTAAAGGATTAGACATACACTCATTATTGCAAATTCTGAGGAATTAAACCGTAAATTCTGGATTCGCCGGGACACATTTCTTTACGTATACTACATACATTTTGTAAATTATGCCTCAAGAACAGTCAGGTTATATTAACTAGTGACAGTTTCATGAATTAATCACAAAAAATATTCCATTACTGAATCTGTATTCAGTATATACACTGTACAAAAATGCTCACGTTTTGGAGAATTTGTTTCTTGCAGGCAATAAAATAAGATGTTTGCACTTGTTATGAGCAAAAACCGTGAAAAGGATTATATCTTATTTGCTAATTTTTTTTTTTTATTTTTGTTTTTTTTTCTGATGCTTGGATCTTCATAAAACTATAATATTTATAAATCTGAGATGAAATTTTAAATTTCGTCTGTTCTTCCTAATATATGTGCTTTGGAACAATGGATAAGGTAAAAGTAGTATATGGGGCCACCTTAGCGACGATGGGACCGTAATGTTAAAATAGGGTATACCAAAACTGGCGACAATCAAAATTGGCGACAAATATTGGGCTTGTTGAGCGACAAGAGAAATGGAACAGGTGGGGTGACGTCACGGTACTGGCAACAATGTTGCAAGTGGCTGACCTGAATACGCGTGGCTGCCCTAGGTAGGGACAAATACAGTCGAGACAGAGACATAGAAACATGGTTAGAGACATGGACATATACAACACAACCATAGATTGATGAACATCAATCTATCACACCTAAAATATCAAATCGGCGAAAAAAAATTTTAGGTAAGAGAGTAAGTCTTTTCCACTAAACATAAAATATAAAATCGAAAAAAAAGAAGTTGAGGCAAGAAAGAATAATCTTTCGGGGCAGTGGAGTGGCCCTGAAAACGGCAGTTGGTTTTTATGTTAACACCATTTCGTTAACATAGAAGACAACTCACTGATCTTCTCTTTTTTAAACTTCGTCTAACATCTGGAACGTAGATGAGGACTCGCTTCAGACAACATTGTCTCTCCACATAGATCCTTCTTTTCCAAACGCTCGTCTCGGTGATCCGGATGATTGTCCATGATGATTTAACATACATGTGTAATTTCGTACGGAACAGCATCGACGATACGAGAGTAGAGGATTTAACGTTTGTTCACATCTTTGTGACGAGAATAGGTGAGGGGATTGAAGTGAACCGCGGTTATTTATAGTGGAAGAGCGGATCGAAAAGGATTGAGATTGTTCACCAATCCCAACACACGTTACAAAATTCAGTCACCGCACGGAGACTGTCTTCCAATTTGAAGAGATTTACCTGTGACGTCACATTCCTTATATAGGTGCGCTAGCGTCTGTGCGCAGTGAATCGATGCGACATTGTTTTTTGAAACATGACGGAAACTACGAACACGATGAATTGGGGTGCACCGGCCGTGGAGAAGAGAAGCGATGGTATAGCAGTGGTTACCAAAGTCAACACAGGTCTACTTCCAGAAGAGGTAGATTTTAATTGGGATTTAGTGGATTTTCTCTCTTCCTCGAAAGAATTTGTTCCGGCACCAGTACCTTCACCACCTTCTCCTGCATTACCACACGTCAAGGATTTTAAACGGAGAAAAAAAGAAGAACTGCAGAAATTTTTACAACAGCAGAAAGAAGCAGAACAAGGTTTTCTCCTTCAACAGCAAAAGCAACAGCAAGAAGAGGCAAGAAGGAAACGACAGAAAGAAGACGCAGAAAAGAAACAAGGTCTAGGAGAGAAGGATAACAGTGAAACTCAAACGGCAACGGTACTCTTGGACATTTTGGAAGAGTTAAGAAGTCTGAAACAAATGTATCAGACTTCTTTATTACGGCCCAAGAGAAAAAGGCCTTCCCGAGCCAAACAGCCCAACCCGGTTACTACACCTGAGATACCTACCCCAGTGATTTCTACCAAATCATCGACAGGAGCAAGTCCAGAAGTAGGCCTTGGCCGTGGCAAAGGCTTAAGGCAGTTAAAGCTGATTGCTTCTCGTTCCTGAGTTTGTTGTTTGAAAGAAAAAAACAAACACCCAAAGGTTCTTTTCAAGGCCACCCATTTCTTTCGAAAAGATTTAATATTCATTTTGCCAAAATGAATGAAAACTCAAAACCCCTTGTTTGCTCCATGATGTACGTGTGTGCGTGCGTGAGTATAGAGCCTTTATCATTCTAAAAAATCAAAACTAGGAGACACGTTTTTCAGTCTGGTCTATTCTGGTACAAATTTTACAATCCAATTCACAATACAACAGAACACTTTAAAAAGTTCATAGACTTCTGTGTCTTTTTTCTTTCACTCTCTCTGTTTTTTCAATTTCTTGACTTTCACAGGTTTTTCTCCTCCTCTTCATCCTCACTTTTTTCTCGTCTTCTTTTCTTCTCTTTCTGGGCTTGTAGGGTACTTCCCTTGCCGAGAGCACCTCTTCTTCTTCCTCCAGGTCCTGTTGTTTCTTATGTCAGTCTGAAAACCAATGTCCTTTCTCTTGACAATGATAACAGGTATCCTGACTTTTGTCTTTTTGGACACTGGTCTTGCTTTTTTGATGGTCTGGACATTCTGTAGCCAAATGCCCTTTCTTCTGACAAATATATCAAGTATCTTGACCTTTATCTGGAAAGGAGGTGGAGTAGTCCGTCGGCTTGTCTGAAGAAAACTTAAGTATGACACCTCGCAAAGCTCTGATTAGAAGTTCGATCTGTGTGGGCTCTTCCATCCTGCTGGCCGGCTTGAGAGTGAAATGAATACTGAGAGGGAAGGCACTAGCCCTTTATATATACACTGGTCTGACATGAATATATAGGCGTCCATGGCGTTTCAAATGTAGTCATTTGATTTCTTGCAGTCAAGATGAAACGATCGCATCATTTCGTAAAGAAAGGAGAAGAAAGTAAGAGACAGAAATGTGATTTATCACCCTGTACAGAAGCTGAAGTCATGGCTCAAATTCATGCCAGCGATTTTGAAGATGACATGAATGAACCAGAATCCAGACCCAGAGAGTTTACACCAAACCAAAGTCCGCCATCACCACCACTAAGCCCTGAAAAGTATTACAACATTCGAGAGTCGGACAAACGCTTTTCTAGAAAATTTAGAACCACGGCCTACACGTACAGGGTGAAGTTTAAAGATTTCAAGTCCGACGAACAGCTGGAGAAAGCAGAGGGGTTCATCACCAATGTGTGGGATTCTTTGTTAACCACACTGAAACAGCAATGTCAAGCCAAAGAAGACGATCGCTTGAGACTTTCCATTCATCACGACAGTTTGGAATCCCCCGTTTGGATCGAGTTTAGCACCCCATCAGAATTGACACCTTCCAAAGTCATGGACAAGATTCAACACGTGCAACAATACAACGACAAGTTTCACATCACCGATGGAAAAGCGACACTGTTCATGACCCACGTTTCTCTTCCCCAAGGAACCGGACGCATAAAGGTGTTATTGGTAGACGACCTTCGCAGCACCAAAAAGAGCCTCGTCCGAATTAACAACCCTCAAGAACAGATGTGTTTAGCCTGTGCCATCGTGGTGGAACGAACGTATGCCGACAAGAACGACACGGCAGAATGGAAAAGAGTCTGGAAAACTATTCAACAATCGGACCGAGCCACACAACGAAGAGAAGCAGAACTCCTGTTACAATAAGTGGGGATATCCAAAGACACACCCTGTGGCATTCCTGAAATGCAAAAATTGCAAGACGTTTAGGCTCTACGCTACACCTTGAAAGTACACCCTCAAGAAGTGCGCGGATCTCTGTTGTTTCGAGGCAAACATTTCCAAGACGGAAAATACATTCACGTCTATCATCACGATGAACATTTCGATGCCATCACCAGCATCACCGGATTCCTTGGATACAGATATTATTGTGAGACATGCGACCATGGCGATAACAATCGAGAGCAACACAAACATTGTTGACCGAAATGTGAGGGATGTTTGGCTTCTAAACCCTGTCTGGACGATGGACAAGAACGAGTGTATTGCTCAGCTTGTCAGCGCACGTTTGTCAGCCCTGCCTGTTACCAACAACATCTGAAGACGCAAGGTTCACAGAAGAAAAGTGCTTGTCAACTGCTGAGATTGTGCCCTACTTGTGGACAAGGCATACGTACCATTTGTGCCAAAGCGCATGTATGTTCAGGAAAGAAGCGATGTCACATTTGTCGCCAAACTGTGAACTTGGAACACAAATGCTACATTCAAAAATACCATTCCAAACAAGAGGACGATGATGACCAGAAGAAGAAAGGGAATTTCATTTTTATTGATTTTGAATGCATACTAGAGACCGACATTCAAATTCCTAATTTCTCCGTGGCTCACCGAGCGTGCGAGAAGTGCATCCAAGAGACTATCTTTATTCATTGTCCTCACTGTAGCAAGATTCCTGGAGGACGTGAAAAAATCTTTCGGGGACCAAACAGGCTAGCCAATTTCGCCCAATAGATCTTAGACCTTATCGACAAGACTTGGAAGAAAGGACATCGAACATTATGGAGATTGTCATCGCTATGCCACGGTGATGGCTCACAATTTCTCGGGATACGATGGGTAATTTCTTCTCAGATACTATACGGAAGAAGGCACCGAACGTCCTAAAGTGACTTTGAACAGAGCCAAAATCATTTCCATGCAAGTGGGACAAAGATTCGATGAGTTACTTGGCTATGCCTTTGAGTCGAATGCCTAAAACGTTTGGAATGACAGAAATGACCAAAGGCTATTTCCGCACTTTTTCAATACTGAAGCCAATCAACACGCCGTTCTGTCCCATTTGCCTGAGGCTCACTACTACGACCCCGACAACATGCACACCGATCAACGAGAAGCTTTCTACGCTTGGTACCAGACTCACGCTTAGGACCCTTTCGACTTTCAGGAAGAAATGTTAAAGTATTGTGTTTCCGACGTGTACATTTTAGGGCGTTGCTGTGGAAAATTTCGAGAACTGTTCATGGAACACGAGGAATCGATCCTTTGAAAGAATCCTGCACCATTGCCAAAGCGTGTTCCTTAGTGTACCGTCAACGATTCATGCCCGAAAACACCCTAGCTGTCATAAGTCCTCAAACGATGAACATTGCCAAACATCAATACTCGGTCAAAGCCCTAGGCAGGCTACATTATTTATCCGATAAGGAAGACAAATGGATCCAACATGCCCGCAACGGAGGAGGCGAAAAGACCATCGGAAGGTATTCGGTGGATGGCTGGGACTTAGAAATCCCAAAGATCGTGTATGAGTTTAACGGCTGCTTATTTCACGGATGTCTCATCTGTTATGCTCAACGTGACACTAAAAATCAGTTTTTACAACGGACTATAGAAGACTTGTACCAGACCACCTGTCAGCGTCGCCTCAAGTTACAACAGCAAGGATACCAAGTGGTGGCAATGTGGGAGCACGAGTACGATCACCGTTTGAAAACCGATCCCGAGTTTAAGCGCATTGTGGAAAGTTACAAGCTGGTGGATCCACTGAACCCACTGGACAGTTTGTACGGAGGACGGACGAATGCCACCTGTTTGCTGTACCAAGCCGACGAGGAGAAAGGAGAGGAAATGAAATTCTTGGACTTGTGTTCGTTGTATCCTTACGTGTGCAAATATTGTCGCTTTTCCGCAGGGCACCAGCAATTGCTGATGGAACACATCGACGTGGACAACATTCTACAATACGAAGGATTGATTAAGTGCAAAGTCTTGCCTCCCAGGGACATGTACCATCCCATTTTACCTCACCATTGCCAAGGAAAGCTGATGTTTTTCTTGTGTCATACTTGTGCCGAAACGTGTAACCAAAATCAACCTTGTCAGCACACCCAAGAAAAACGCGCCTTGACGGGAACGTGAGTCAGCGTGGAATTGTTCAAAGCTCTGGACCTGGGATACCAACTTTTATAAGTGTACGAAATTTACCAGTTTCCCAAGACAGAAAAATACCACAAGGGCGACGAGACTCAAAAAGGCATTTTCGCAGACTACGTGGATGCCTTTTTAAAACTGAAACAAGAAGCCAGTAGCTATTCTTCCTGGTGCCACACTCTCGATGCCCAAACGAAATTCAAAGAGAAATACTGGGAGCAGGAAGGGATCACTTTAGAACTCGTGGAGAAAAACGATGTAGTTGATCCTTTGCCAAAGTGATGTTAAATTGCTTGTGGGGCAAAATGGCACAACGCCCGTCTTTACCCAAGACGGAGTATTTGACAGAATCTTCTCGCTAATTCCAGATGATTCACGACAAAACCAAACACATGAAACACGTGGACGTCGTTTGTGAGGACTTGATCTTAGTCAATTACGAAGAAGAACTGGACTTTGTAGAAGCCGACAAATTTGGAAATGTCATCATTGCGGCTTAAGTGACAGCCCATGCTCGCTTAAAACTGTATGGAGCTTTAGAACTGTTAGGAGATCGTGTGGTGTACTTTGATACGGACAGTTGCATCTACATTGATCGCCTGGGTCAACCTCACCCTGTCATCTAAGGAGACCGTTTAGGAGCCGGGACGGACGAGCATCCCGACTACAAGATTCTAAGTTTTGCTAGTGGCGGTCCTAAAAATTACGGTTACGAATACTGGGACCCCCAAGGAGAAGTGCACACGGAGTGTAAAGTGAAAGGATTGACTCTCAATTATCGCACCAGTGAAGTGGTGAACATTGGCGTATTGAAAGAAGCCTTGCAGTCTGGAGAGGATGGAAATTTTAAAGTGACCACCAACGAACCTCACAAGATTGTACGTTTACCCACACACCAAATTGTCAGTCGACCTTTGGAAAAAGTGTATCAGATCGTGTACCAGAAGAGAGTTCGGCTTCCCAATCACTTCACTTTACCGTACGGTCACGTCGATATTGGTCAGCATATAAAAAGCGACAACGTTCAAAACCAAGACCGATAGTTCATTGTGACTACCAAGACCAAGCGAGAAAGATGAATCCTTTCAAACAGCAAGTATCAAGTGAGAGCAAACTCGAGTGCGATACTGTGCCTTGCGATGGTAGGGATGCCGTAAGATGTAACCTCAGCGATTCAGTTTCACATCATGGGAACTTTGCTATGACTAGACCTACCATGGAAAGTGATACTGTGCGTATCAAACCTGACGGATGCGAAAGCGAAGCCACTCGCCATTGTACATCGTATCACTTTACTGGTTTTCATGGTGAATGTCATCATGAAACCATGCGGCTACCACCGTATGAACGTCATCCTAGACTGAGAAAACTCCTGCGGATTTCATCCGAACCATCATCGAAATGAACCTGTGAAAGACGAATATTCGTTTCCTGTGCGTTTGCCTAAATACTGCAACTTTGAAAGTCGATTCGAAACCTTCCGAGGAAAATGGTCAAAATATCTGGGAGGTCCTACCCCCAAAGAATTAGCCAGAGCCGGATTTATATACTTGGGCGAAGGGGATAAAGTCAAGTGCTTCAGTTGCGGTGTGTCACTTCACGAATGGGAACAGAAAGATTAGGCTTACCTGGAACATGCTCGATGGTCTCCAGATAGTCACTACCTACCTTTAGTGGGACTTAGTCATTGAAGTGGCATATCATATCGTTTAAGAAACCAGGTTGGCTAGGAGTCAAACGTTGGACAACACCTAGACAAGTAGTTAAGCCCCATTTAAAAAATAATATTCAAAGATTACCAAACGAATTGCAAGAGAAGATCTACAAGGAAGTTTGGCAGGGACTTGTCAGAGCCAAATCTCAATTGGTGAGTCAGGAACTTTTATGTCGTGTAATTCACAAGAGGAAATTAACAAAAGTCAACAAACAAGTTAGATTTCTCTGGATCAAATGTGCGTCCATCCGAATATTCCGCTTTAGGCCATTTACTATAGAAGATTTTAATGACATTCTTGACCGATTCCTGGAATGGCAGTGGTCAGAAATTACTCACTACGTCCGATCCTACCATCCCACGAACAAGAAGAATAGACGGAGAAGTACAGACTTCAGAAGCAGCAAAAAGAACAGCAACAACAACAGCATCAGCAACATCAGCAGGAACCAGACAGAGGTTTTGTCGACTGCCGAGTAGACACCATGGAGTTCTCCTTCTCTTTTCGAAGAAGCAGGCCGTATCCCGTTGGAAAGCCTGCCGCCAGACGGGGAAGCAGTCTTAGACAATAGAAGATTGCCATCACTCCCCGTCAACAAACACAGCCCTTTTCAGGGCTACCCCAATACTCTAGAAAAGACATACTAATTCAATTGCCAAAACATTGTGTGTGTTTATGTTAAAAAATTTGAAGTGTGTCTATATGCACTTCTTTTACTCTGTCTTGTCCGATTGTGTGTTTTTGTGTTTTTAAGTA
Source organism: Megalonaias nervosa (assembly GCA_016617855.1). NCBI lineage: Eukaryota > Metazoa > Mollusca > Bivalvia > Unionida > Unionidae > Megalonaias > Megalonaias nervosa. Next base: position 92,805 of record JAECUM010008601.1, on the reverse strand, counting down.
AAAAAAGTCAAAGTGAGTGTTTCTTTTAGGTCCGCGCGTTTCATGTGATGGTAATAGTGGTATGGTAAGTTTTGGTCTAAGGGGATGTTTTCCATCACGTCCGTGCTCAAGGAATATAAATCAGCGCGTTCGTCAGTCTGGCTACCCATCGTTAACGTATAAACATTGAAGATGAGTAGCAGACTAACCAAATTATTTGAACTTCAAATGCACCTGGAGTATGCCAGACGCCTCCTGGATGAGCTGGCTATGGAGGCCATTGCAGAAGCAGACAGGTTGGAAGAAGAGGAGGAAAGAAAGAGGAAAGAAGAGGAGAAGGAAAAGAAGAGAGGGATCCTGCCTCACCTCATACTGAGACCTTTGTGTGAGGTCAAGCATGAGATGAGGACACCAACGTCTTCATAGCCACCACTTCCACAACAACGACAGCCACAGCCTTTGCCACCAGTACCAGGAGTCGCTGTCCTCCAGATAGAAAACTGGAAGGAGGAGGCATTGGAGGAATTGGAGAGACAACGGCAAGAGAGGAAGCCGCAGAGATCTCATCATCATCATCCCTGGGTGTGGCACAGAAGAAGAAGACAGAGGGAACAATAAGAACAACAACAACAACAACAAGTCTTCACTATTCCACAAACGGAGGAGTGGAATAGCGAAGCCACTCAAGCCCCGTCTGCGCTCCCAACCACAAACATCAATTGAGAACAGGACTGGAGCCGTCGTTGTGTGTGTGGGACCCGACCAGGGAGGTGCCGACATTAGCCAGGTGAATCTGAAGTTTAAAAAGAAAAGAGCCCTTCTCAGGACTAACCAACTCTTTAGAAAAGAGACACTAGTCAAGTTGCCAATTTGTGTGAATGTGGAGTAGTGTAATTATAAACACTTACTCTTTCACTGGTATGTGTGTATGTGTGCATGTTTGAAAACGTTCGCGTACGTTTATGTGGATAGTAGAGTGTGTGTTTTATGCGTTCGCGTACGTTTGTGTGGATAGTAGATATAATGTGTGTTTTTTTCTTCTCTTCCTGTCTGTGTGGATAGTAGATATTGGGGTTTTGGATAGTAGATATGGTGTGTTTGTGTGCGTTCGCGTCCGTTTATGTGGATAGTATAGTCTGTTTTTCTTCTCTTCCCGTCTGTGTGGACTGTATAGTGTGTGTTTTTCTTCTCTTCCCGTCTGCGTGGATAGTAGATATTGGGGTTTTGGATAGTAGATATAATGTGTTTGTGTACGTTCGCGTTCGTTTGTGTGGATAGTAGATATGGTGTTTTTTCTTCTCTTCCCGTTTGTGTAGATAGTATATAACATGTGAAGCGAGTGTAAGGGATGTTTTCCTTCGCGTCCGTGCTTCACGTATATAACACGGAGCGGTCTTCAGTCTGGCTACCCAGCGTTGACTAGTCAACACAACATGGATTTGTTCAACAAACTGAAACACAGTTGGTACTGAATGGTTGATGCAGCCTACGTGGTTGAAAGAATTGAAAAAGAATGGAGGTATCCGATCACGAAAGACTTTGTGACAAGTCAAGTCACCAGCCTCAAAGTAGCCAGGGATCAAGTGCAAGGCATGATAGAGGAGTAAGTTGAGAAGTTAAGAGGTTTGATCCAACCCAAATATGTAAGAGTAGGCACCTTGAAACAGGCTCTTGATGTTGTCATCCAAATGAGGTGCTTTTTGCAAGATATATTCAATTTGACAGGGTGGTCTTTTGTCAAATGGGGCTTAGACCAGTTAAAGAAAGCGGAAGGCATGATGAGAAAAGTAATGGAAGAAGAAGTGAAGAAGATTAAAGAGACCTGAAAAAAAGAGAGAAAGGACAAAGAAAACATAAAGAGAAAAGAAGAGTTTGAGAGACTGAATAACAATTAGATAAAGATACTGGAAAAATTTAGAGCAATGGGACATCCTGACTGGATAGCAGACGAGGAAAAGAAGAAGAAGAAGAAAGGAATCATTGGGAAATTGAGGAACTGGTGGAAGAAGTGGAGAAAATAGAAGAAAACCAAAGGCCCTTTTCAGGGCCACTTCATATGCCTCGAAAAGATATTTATTCTTTCTTGCCTATATGTGTTATATATGTCTATGTCTCTACTGTATTTGTCCCTACCTAGAGTGGTAGCCGCGCGTATTCAGGTCAGCCACTTGCAACATTGTTGCCAGTACCGTGACGTCACCCCACCTGTTCCATTTCTCTTGTCGCTCAACAAGTTCAATATTTGTTGCCAGTTTTGATTGTCGCCAATTTTGATATACACTATTTTAACATTAAGGTCCCATTTTCGCTAAAGTGGCCCCATATACTACTGGTAAATTCCATAATTTAAATGATTTAATCACTCAGCAGAGAGAGAGAGAGAGAGAGAGAGGAGAGAGATTCATAACTAAGTTTAGTTTCTTCACATAATAATGGAAACCACTTGCCAATTTCTGACTGCAGCTGTAAAATATCTGAATAGAAAGTAGCAGCTACTTTATAAGCATGCAAGACATTTAATGTGAGTTACAGGCCCCCTAGTATTATTCCTCAGAGAAGACAGCAGAAATTGAAGCCACGCAAGTACCAGTTTCTTACTTTATGAAAAATTGGGTCATTATGAGAAAATGCCGACCACCTGATGTACCTGCTTGTGATGAATGGTCAGTGAGCAATCAAATTGTTATTCCTACGTCTCATAAACAGAAAATTCATAGTCTAGCCCATAAAACTCCTTAAGCTGGTCATTTTGGTGTCAGTAAGACTTATCACAAGATCATGGATCATTTTTATTTGCCGAAAATTAAGAAATGATGTGTATAAGTACCAAAGATTTTGTCACACATGTCAAATGGTAGGAAATCCCAGTCAGAAGATATCTAAGGCACATCTGCAACCTATTCCTGCATTGGACCGTTTGACAAGCATTTAGCAGAAATATGGTAGACTGTCGGTTCCTTACCTAATACTTGTTGACCATAATGTGTGCGTCCTCAAGATCTCCATAGGCTATTCCTTGGAAGAATATTAAAGCAAAAACTGTTATGAAAGTTTAGGCAATGTTTTTTAACACTTGTTTGCCTCCCCAAATCTATCCAGCAATTTTATGTTTGATTATTTCCAAGAACTTATGCATGAATTAGACATCCAACAGTTTATTTTTTCTGCCTATCACCCTGAAAGTCATTGGGCTAGCAAAAAACTGTCCGAAAACACTCTCACCCACCCAGGATACATGTATACAATTATACTGAATCAAGCCTTAAAAAGACTGTGATCAGTAAAATCCTGCATTGTATAATTATCGGGTAAGATCAGGAGAGTTTTTTTTCCCCATGTTGGTAATTATCACCAAATGAAATACCCCATGACTACCATAAAACAGCAAAAGACTGTCCCAAAACACCCTCAACTACCCAGGGTACATGTAGTCAATTAAATAAAATCAAACCTAATAAAAATACAGTGAACAGTAAAATTCTACCATGTATATTTATCGAGTAAGATCAGCAAAGTTTTTTCTCTTGTTGATACTAGCTGAATGAAAGACCCTTAGACTGTCCCAAAACACGCTCTGCGATCCAGGATACATGTATACAATTACAATAACATAATGAAATATGCAATTTTGGTGCATACTCTCTCTCTCTCTCTCTGATCAAAGATAATTCACTAAACTACTTTTATATTGCAAAGCAGCACGATTAATAAGTCGGAATCATGCGTCACTACATTGACATTTCAAAACTTCTTTTAAAGTTTTTTAAAATCTTTAATGTGACAAAGAATAATTAGAACCTAATGGTGCTATATTTATATTTTTAAAATTCTTGAACCAATATATTATTTTTAATTGGTTTGATAATGGTAAAAATTGCAATAAATAAAAGTAAAACCTCCTGCAACATTATGTCTTTTGTCTCAATTTTTGAGACAAAGTTTTAAAGGATGCAAACCAGTTTTAAGGCTGTTTGTTTGTTTGTTTGTTGTTTTGTTTTTAAATACATTCAAAGGTTGAGGTTCTGTACATCAACAATGCAAATTAAGTATTGGAAAACAATCGTACACTAAATCTAATACTTCTAATCGCAAGTAAACATTTTTATCTTGATACGAACATGATTTTCCACAATTTGATCATTTCGGCTTCGCGACAAAATTTGTTCCAAAATGAAGATTGTGAAAAGAATAAGAAAACCTTTAGGCATGCTTAATTTTTTTTAATGTCATTTTACCTATAAACTTATATTCATGTGCTATTGATGTTGCTCTGAAATATATTATTTTCGCAGGATCTTATGTACAATAGTATCACAGGAAAAGATAGAAGTCTGAGAGGTGCGTCAAAATGGGTGACGTACAATACGATCCTTACAACCAGGGGTCGTCGGATGAAAGCTCGTTAAGAAGAGTACGAGGGAATTTATCATTGTCATATCTGATCCTTACTTCGCTAAAATAACTAATGTTCCAAAGTAATGAGAGATACCACTAAGAAGTAGATTTAAGTTCGTGAAAACTGGTGTTGAAGAAGATGGACCACCCTGTTGTGGTGTATGCGTTTTTTGTTTTCATAAGGTGCTATAAATCATTTAGATCTTCGAGAAAGCAAGTGGTTTTAGAGAACGATTAAAACTGCTTTGTTAACATACACCTTAAAAAAGAAGACTGAAAAAGAGTTACAATGTTTATCGACACAAAATGAATGTCGTAAAGCTCCGTGGGGAGCATGAATTATTTCTGGTAACGGGAAAACTTAAGAAATTTAGAGCACCGTCTGTTGTAATAATGCCATGCTAATCTCTTGTATTCCATTATGACAACAGATGGCTACACGAGTTGGACAACAAGACGATACTGATAAAACTTGGTATTTACATGTTGCAAAGCCAAATCTGTATGAAAACTGCAGTTGGAATGATGGAATTGTAATATGTCAAGTTTATAAACAGAATATAGAATAACAAATATAGTGTTTGCCATACAACAAACTGCAAAATCAGTTCAGTAGTTAGCAAACTGCAAGATACAATGAAGCAGAATGAAAGTAGATCTAAGCACTTGCAAGCAGCCATTTTTACACCTTGTGTAAATGAAGAACAGAAAATTCATGACTAGAATTAGGAATGTAGCACTTGCAAGCAGCCATTTACAATAATGCAGAAGGAAAGTAGTTCTTGCAAACCTCCACGTACAATTGGCATCAAGGAACAATACAATATACACGAATAGAATTATGAAAGTAGATCTTGCAAGCAGCCATTTACAATAATACATCAAGGAAGATTAGAAAATACACGCAGAGAATTATGGCGGTGATCCGCCTCCATATATAACGTGATATGGGATTAATTTGCACATATAAGAATCAACATTTAACACCAAATGGGTGATACAAGAGCTTAACATAAATCGAAATTAAACAGCGAATTAATGATAGTTATCCAGTGTAACTATTATGCTGATTACATAGATTGAATTTTGTCCATTCATCGATGAACACGGTTAATTTAATTAGCAATGCCTGCGAGCTCCCTCTATACTTTGAATAATTTGATAATTATCAATAAACACATTTTATCTTCATGTGGGGAGCATGGGTGTCTGCACATAGGGGTAAGAGGGGGTGTGCACTTGCACCAGCCCCTAATGTCACCTCTAAACATGTTTTAGTCTACATGCGTAAAACATTATGCCTGTCCACTACATGTTTGTTTTGGTGCCACAGAGAAAAAGTATATTCAAGCTGAAGAAAATATACACAGATGGAAGACTTGATATAAAATCTTCACATACTCAGAACGTTTTATGTTCACTAATATTATGGCTAATACATGGGACAGTGAATGAAATATTTTTTAGTCATATTTAAAGGGTCTTCTAACAAAAGTCATGTCTCCCCAAGTCAAATATTTAATAATGTCGGTAAGGTTCTCTATTAACCAAAGATTGCTATGCAATTAAATGATATTCATTGAGAAAATATTTTGCGATAATTATTATCAGTACCAAGATAACTTCGTCATTATAAACATTCTCTCTCTCTCTCTCTCTCTCTCTCTCTCTCTCTCTCTCTCTCTCTCTCTCTCTCTCATTACAATGATTCCACATAGACTTTTTTCTTAATGTGTGTAGACATCTTGTTACAGAAACTGGTGGCGAACGCTGTTTAGATTAGAAGTAGTGTGAAATCTGTTTGACAGGGTGATGATAACAGAGCCTAAATTTGATTACTCAGTTTAAGTCGACCAAATTACTTTTGTCAAGATACTGCTTGGCCCCTTCGCGCGCCTGCGCAAGTTCCGTATTTGCTTCTCATCATAAAGACATTTCTCATCTTAAAGAAGTTTCATATAAAGACGAAAACACCGCATATAAAGAAGTTTGCACATCATATAAGTACGAAAGCACCGCATAAAGAAGTTTGCACATGACATCATATAAGTACGAAAGCACCGCATATAAAGAAGTTTGCACATCATATAAGGGCAAAAGCACCGCATATAAAGAAGTTTGCACATCATATAAGGACCAAAGTACCGCATATAAAGAAGTTTGCACATCATATAAGGACGAAAGCACCGCATATAAAGAAGTTTGCACATCATATAAGGACAAAATCACCGCAAATAAAGAAGTTTGCACATCATATAAGGACCAAAGCACCGCATATAATAAAAGTTAAGACAACTCTGGCGTTCCATAGATTTTATCTGAACTTTGTGTGCAGGCACGCGTTTTGGCCGTTTAAACGTTGTGTGCACAGCACACTATTCTTATATCGACGCTTACGAATGAGAGAACCCCATTCGATGCCTTGAAATGTGCTTCCAGTGGGAAAGAAGCCACCAATCGACACGTTAATGCATGTACCGCATGCTATTTAACTATATTTTCAGGACGCAGAAAAGGAGGAGAAGGCCGGCTGTAGTCCCCGAGCATCAACGGAAACTTTCAGATAGATTCACTTATTATCGAATTCTGCCTAGTTATCCAATTTCAAACAATTATCTGTAACCAATTTTGTATAATCCACATACTGTAATGAGGATCACACTAACCAGTTGTGAATATTTCTATTCGGTATTATTTTAGAATTTTGTGTACATACTATGTATATAACTTCCCAACTAACAATAACCAATACCAGGTCTGAGCGACCTATTAATTTTTGTGGTCATAATTAGGTAAGTTTCGAATACTCTTTTCGACCGGTAGGCTAAAGGATCATGGTTGAGTATTATTTTACTTTTATCGAAATGAGTTTTAAGCCAAAATGAGAACTCTAGGTATTATGAGCAATTTTTTTTTTTTAAATTAATAACCCTTAAAAGGGTACAGGTCTAACCTTTGAAGGCTGGAATAGAAACGTCTTCAAGTGTTAGGGCGGCATAAACGTTTGTCTGGTCCGCCCCTTGGTGCAGTTCGGAGTGATGAGATCTGCTATCACGATGTCGTCCATTTCTGTCCAAAACGGGAAGGGTTGGGCCGGAATGCTGTGAGCTCTAATCATCTCATTTGTTATCAACGTCACTAGGTGAACAGGACATCGGCAATATTTCTCCTCCAGTGAATTGATGTCTTCCGGTGCATGGAGACAATTGGTTTTATATCTTTTGTCGAGCTCGTCCTCACTTTGAATTTTCTTAGCAGCTGCCTTGATGGTCCTTAGGTCTTCCATGTTTTGTTGAGCTGCCATCTTCTCATCTAGTAGAACTTCATACCCAACTCCTCAGCCTGCTTGCAGAGGTCGTCTTCCACTGCCGCTCTTTGCGATACAGTTGGCTGCTTTTGTGAACCTCTCTCGTCGGCGCTGTCTTTCTGTTTTTGCTGGCGGTGATCCGTTGGTTTCATTTCTCGGCTGAGTTGTTGCTGCTGTTGTTTTTATTTTTACTGATATTGCTGCCCTTAATATTGGAACTTTTTTCTCTGTCTCTTGCCTTCTGGAAACCTCTTGTGCCTCTTTTGCCTTCTGCTGTTGTTTTCCCCTCCTATTAGCCTCTTGCATGGTCCCATGTTTAGTTGTACCCTCTTTAGTTGCTTTCGGTTACTGGGGGGTCGTATCCCAACTTCAGAACTTTAAGTTGTGAGTGGTGTTGATCTAGGAAGAGGAGGAGTTCCTGAATGAGGTTCCTTCGGCATATGCGCACGATGATGATCGGGTCTGCATAGGTTGCTCCATCTGTTGTACCAGCATGTGCCCTGCCTGACCCGACTTTCTTTGGGGGCTGCTTCTGCAGTTACTGTTGTTTGAGTTCTCCTCCCAAATTAGTAGCAATCTTGTTCTCTTTGCTTGAGTCCGTACGCTCCACCCTGAAGCAATACTACGGCTTAAACCTTTGATTGCATTCAGGGCCTAGGTGGAAACCATCATTTCCATCTCTGACTGTATTAATGTTAAGTGTTACTCGCTGATCTCTTAGTCGAAGACTGAGAATGAGTCACGACTGGCAAACGTGCTGCTTTCTATCCTTTAAGCAAGGACTTGAAGGAAAATATCCCGCATTCAGAATACATCCCTAACACAGAAAACAAACTGAACAGAAATTGCGCGGACCTAAAACGAACCATTCATATTATTTTACTTTGCACATAATACCTGTAATATGACACAGTAGTAAACAAGTGTTTATACTTACGCACTATACACATAAACATTCTATACCCACAAACGCGCATTTATTGGGAATTATTTTTTAAGTTTTAGTTTCTTTGGAAGACAAAGACTTAATAAACATACACAAAATAGAAAATTGGTAATGCTTTTAATAGTTTGTTTTTTTTTTCCATTGATCTGGTGGTCCTGTAAATGGCCATTTTGTATTGTTATGGGTTCTGGATTTTATCGTCTATTTCCAGGACGACCACGTCTTGCAATACGTTTCACTATGCCACAGGGACGTCTCCTTGTGAAGGGGAACGAGAACTCCTCGGTCTCCATCTTCACTCCTTCACCTCTTCTCCTCCCTGTTCTTGCTGCTGATTTTTGTGCTTCTTTCATCTTAGATAGGTTTGATACTTTTCATATTACTCTCTGTATTTCTTATCTTCCCATTCTTCTTTCTCTCTAAAAATCTCCTCTCTGATGACGTCATCAATCGGGTCTTGGTCCATCTTGAGGAAAATGGGGGTCTTCCTGTTCATTTTCCTCTCGTTTAAATGTTGTCTGACCCTGTGTCTCTGCACCATGGCTTCATTCAGCCTTGGGATCTTCGATAATGGTTGACAAGTCAACGATGGGTGGCAAGACTGACTGACTGATCTTCAGTTATAGTCGTGTTCTACCAAATGGCCATGGGCGCCGTTTCATGTACGCACTGCGTACTTCTTAATTAATGGTCGCACTGTTACCAGGCACCCGTGTGACGCTTTACTGTGTGCACTCACATTATTTAATTGGGTAGACACAGTATTTCTTCTCATAAAGTCGTTGATTCGTTTTCCAGAAAAGGTAATCCATAAGAATCAAAATATTCCACACTGTAGTGATTGAGACATTAGATGGATACCCAATGGTTTCCTGAATGATGATTGTCGTTTTTGTTGATAACATGCTTGAACGTCCTTAGGTGTTCGATTTGGAAATTCATTTAGTACACAGCACAAGTTTCAAGAAGGTATTGAAGTTCCCAGGAATCCATTTCTTTTTATTTTTTCTTTTTTTTTTGCTTACACAGGTAAAGATAAATCAATAACTCACCCCTTGTTTTTTCCTTGAAAATATGTCTTGTTAGTCGATGAACGGGTAGTCTACGTACTCTGTTGCAAGAGAGTTTCAATTCATTTCTTCAACACAGAAGTCAACGGAGATAAGGAATTGTCAGGTATATCTTTATACCACTTTCTCAAAATCGTTTCTTCTGAGATGAAGTTCATGCCTCTTCCAGATATTATTCCAACTCTTCTCACCAAACATTTTTTCTGTTCTCTGACAAGGATTATTTATCTGATATGCATACAAATAATGTTCTCTGTTTAAGTTTGTTATTTCGTCGGCCAAGTATCTAAGAAAACAGGAGTTTAAATGTTTGTTCTTGTTCTGACTATCTTGTCCTTATGACCATTTTGCCTTGTTCCCTTTCGGTTTGTGACTGTGTTGGTTGATCTGGATTACAAAACTAAGCCCTCATCTCCATGGGTTCTTCATGTTCCGTCTTTTCTTTTCTTCTAATAATCTTGGGTCACCTTTATCAAGATGTTGATTTCCAGAGTATTGCCAAATTCTGCACAGACGATGATGTTCACTGTGTTCGCCAGAGCTACTGCGGATTAAAGTTCCCCACGAAGTTGGTCTGATTTTACAGAGTGGTAGTATTCTTGGTCACTCTGTTGGTCTGGAGTGAGATCAAATCCCCACAAAGTATATCCTCCTGCATAATTGTCATATAAAATACCGTGGCTGCTGTTCTTTCTTAACTGTCCTGTGGCTTGAAACTGTGTGCAGTAAGATCTCAAGAAATTTTTCTGGGTAAAGTTAGGTTCAAAATGTCTCGTACACAACATCTGATATCTAGGGTGACCTCTATCTCGGACACGTTGAAGTGTGGAACTCGAATTTTGAATGATGGCTCTATTTGGGGATGCATTAGTGACGATGCAAATGAGCAAACGTTTGAGTAGCTCTCCTTGGAAAGTACGATCTTCGATCTTGGGTTGGAGTACAGAGGCAATGGCGAAGGTTTCCACTCGTCGTGGAGGATACTTGGCTGTCGTTCCGCTCAACTTTTGAGCGATGTAATTTTGCACTTTAGGTATGACTTCCACATGGCACACCTAGAATCAGACTTCTTCGATGATGATTTTGTGCTCATTAGCATTAGGTATGAAATGGAACACGGTACTACTTATTCAGTTTCAGGTGTACATCTACTCCATGCAACAAATACTTGTCTTGCAGCCGTATGTCCAAATGCAAACGATCCATCCTTTCTAAACTGCATCCTTTTTTGATTTGCTTCAAGTATTGTAAAATACAAGAAATCAGTCTCGTTGAAGACATCCAGTAGGTCAGGTTTCCATACCGCGAAAACATCCAGATGTGTGTTCTTGGATTATTTTCCGTACGTCAACAGGTTTCCAGGTACGCTTGGTAAGTCTTAGTATCCATGCTGCTACTGACTGCTTATTGAAGTACAAATCCACGTCGCTGCATAACTAATGCAAGAAATTTTTGACAGGAGACATTCTGACATCTTCCTCTGGATTGCTGTTTTCCACTTGGAGAACACTGACTTTCAATTAGTAACTGTTATTTAGATCAATGTCGTCTTCCTTTTTTCCTTAGATTTCAAATTCAATAGGTGCTGAAGTGATCAAAGACGACACAGAATTGTTCCCATCGGGATTCATGCATCGTCATCACCATTGGTGGTAATGCAAAGAGATAGAGTTCTAACATGGAACATTCGAAAGAATCTCAGTGCATCATTTTTTCAGTTAGTAATCAAAAAGCGTCAAATTTCCAGACCGCTCCTGATCTTTTTTTTCTTATTCTTTTGCTGACAAATCGGTTACATCCATCAGCTATTGTGGTTCTTTTGTAACTGTGATATGTCGGTGAGATTAGAATTAGGAGGTAAATCACGTGAATCTTATCTCATATTTCTCTTTATACTGGAATTCCTCTCCACCAGTTATCAGCATGTAGCATGAACTTGACTATTAGCATCACTCGAGGATGAGGTTGTTTTCAAGGGATGAAATCCGGTAAACCTTTGAACACCTTTTTTCTGTCTTGTACTTTTGTTTTCGGAGCAGACGTTTAAGCAATATAAGACGTCATCATCGCCGCCGGTGAAGTATAAGTTCTTTTAGAAATGGGATTGCATTTTTCATCAAATTCGGAAACACTTGTCTTAAATCAGGATTGCCAGACATCATCATGATGGGAGAAGAAGAAGACGTGGCAGGAAACACCATCACATAGCGGCATGATTTTCGTACGTACGCGTCCTAGCTGCAGTACCTCTCTTTGCGGTAGGCGATGTATTTTTATCTTGGGACTTTTTTCTAAGTTCTTTTATTTCTCTTTTAGAGTGTGAACTTGCTTTAAGGCACACGAACGTATTCGATGATCGAGGAGGGTAAGGTCGTGCTTCATTGCGGATGTCGCAGAGAATGGCATTACAGGTATGGATCCAATATTTTCATCTGAAAGTCTTGATCTTGACCAGACTATAAAGCTTATTTTAAGACGTCAAAGTTAACTACTTGATTCGAACCATAGTTAAGTCTCAGTTTTTTGACTCTGCATTTGGTATACACTTTTCCATGTTAGTATTTGTATTGGTGCCCATGATTTTGGGGGCCACCGCTAGCAAAACTTACAATAGTGTCTTCTGGGTGTTCGTCACTCAATGTTCCTAAACGATTGTCTTCAATATCTGGATGATTGCTACAACTGCACGTACAAATGTCGGTTGCAAAGTAAAGGACTTGGTCTTCTAAGCACTCGAAGGCATCGTACAATTTTAAACAGGCATTGACAGTCATATACGCTGCAATGATGACATTTCCAAACTTGTTTTCACTCCCTTTCTTCTGCCCTTGACTGTTGAAAGATTTCATCTTGCCCTCTTCTTCACGCTTTACTTGTTCCTCTTGTTGCTGTTGTTGTTGAATACGTACTTATCGGCTTCTTTCTGTCGTTGCAGAAAATTCACAAATTCTTCTCTTTGTTTCTGTCTAAAATCTTCAAACACAGGCACCAATGGAAAAGGAAGTGAAAGTAGTAAATTGTTGCATGCAATCATTCTTAAGGAGACGACAGGAAATCAGTCATAGCTAACTTACAACATATCTTCTGTAAAAAGAATACCAGCTATAACAGGGCATTAGTCAAGGTACTATCACTTCGAGTATATGATCCGCACCCCAATACATTGTCTCATGTTAACAGCAGTAAGTATTGCACTTGAACCGTTCGGCAATGGCAAACCATACAAACGCTTGTGTGCATATATATATATATATATATATATATATATATATATATATATATATATATATATATATAATTTGAAAGTGAGCTACGCATCCGCTTTATTCTTATTGGAAGAGAGACTGACTGAAATTTGTAACCCGCGTTTGATTGGTGGAACATTTAATCCGTTTGGATCCCATCCTAAACAACTATATATGCAAGCGCTTTATCCCAAGCTTTCACCTATTCTCAAGACAACCCAACTAGATCTGGATAAGTGTCGAGTCATTAATCACTGTTTTGGCAAGCTGTTTAAGCCTCACTACCCGATGGATTAGAAGACGTCATGGGCAATCACACGCATCCCAAATACAGATATTTGGAAGAGAAGAGTATATGTAGAGAGACTACGGTGCTGCAAGAAAACATTGGTCTATGAACCCTCTGTTAGACGAAGCCTGCAGAAAAGATTGGTCAAAAGGTGCCACTTGTGCTTACCGACCATGGTTCACAAACCACCATGGCCCTTTTCAGGGCCACCCAGATCACTAGGAAAAAGAGATACTAATCATTTGCCACCAGTGTGTGTATGCATATCTTTGTGGATGTTTTGTGCCTTTATATGCTGACAACTAAAGTGTAAAACCCCTTATGCCTTCTCTTATGTTTGTTTGCGTGAGGGTATATTAGTGTGTCTATAAACACGCCTATCCTTGCCTGCGTCTGTGTGGTGGTACTTTACTTGTTTGTAATAATACTTTGTGTGACAGTATGGGTCTATTTCTGTTACTGCGCGAGGTGACCAGGTTCGAACTGATCTGTAAGGAAGAGAAGAGAACTCTAAGGACTGCATATACAGTTATGCTTTATTAAATCAAACAAGATCCTTGATATCTAAAATTACATATAATAACACACTAAATTAGTTTACTTAATTAAGGAATACCAGCTTCATAATTTTCTAGAATTCCTGTATTTGAAATAAGGTGTAAAATTCTGTAAATATTCAAATAATCAATTAACCAAACTATGGTCAAGATATACTCGAAGTGATAGGAAACCAACATTTTGGGGATTAATATTCTAATTGCTGTGCAAGATTTCTGATCAAAACACAATTCTGAATGTTAGACCATAATGCCAAAAAGTCATGGTTTATAACTTTCAAAATATGAAGAATTCATCTCCCCTCATGAAGTTGGCAGTGACCTACTTTTTAAAACAATTAATAATATCATAATCGCAAGCAAAACTGACACAATTACAAAGGATAAATTTCCAGTATTACTGCAATTTCCTAATTACTGCATGTAAATTTCTAACAAGATATATAACAATCTGTTGCACTATATATTTTACAGTTTCACAAATATAAAATTGAAATGATAACGATGGTGTTTGAGTATTTGTCATGAGTATACTGACATATGGTACTACAAATGAACTTAAAATCTACAAAGAATCAGTGGCAAAATGTATAATTTACAAAGATTAAAATAATTTCATACCTGTAACGAAGAAATAAGAACTGAGGATTGCAGCCACAACTAAGCACGTGTCTGCCTTTCCAAGACATGTTTCTATAGAATTCGTTTTAAACAATAGGCCCAAGTTTGCCTAAAATGCACAGACAAGATGCTATTACCCAGTGCATCCCAAAGTCTTAAAAAACAACACTTTATCCCCAGACTAACCCAATGATTCGCCTTACGTTACATATCGATCGTTGGCTGACTAATGAACAAATGGGAACTTTCCATAACTTATGTTATCTTTAAAAACCCAATGTAATTTTGTAGCAATTTGTATCATAACCCGAATAATACACTTTGGTCTAATGCTGAACCATAACATATGTACTCTGTATATTTGAGTCTGGACCAGGAAATCCAATCATGTACCTGTAGATTACAGGTTAATATTTGCTTCTTCAGTTTGCATTACAGCTCTTCTGCTAATGTGCTTCCATCTGAGCATAGCAAGCTAAATTACATGCTGGTTAAGGTAACTTTCTTCTCAATTTCATTAAAATATGCATGTATTGTTAATAACATATGGACGTGCTTCAATTATTGAAACAGTTATTTTGTGTGTTGTTACCTTTGTCACAAACCTCAGTGCAAATTATGAGTAACCACAGCTGGGATTACTATATGGCAGTCAAATGGTTGATTAAATAACAAATAGTGGGAATTATGATTTTCATGGATAATATATGACTTCAATTTGCCTTTTAATAAAACGTACATGCAATTAATCCTTTCTGAAAAAAAAAAAATGGGAAAAATTTAAAATATTTATGTCATCAAGTTTAAATTTATAAAGCTAACTGCAAGAAAAGAGATTGGTATTTTGCTTTGTTGTCTTCATATTCATAGTATTTTCTTTACAAGTATTGTCTGACTTGTTCAGTTTTCATTTTTTGTCCTTGTTTTGAATGAATCACTGAAAACTATAAAGAAAACTGACTTAAAAGTATAATAAGAATTTTCAATGCATTCTACACAAAGCAATTATTCTGTGAACATATATAATTGTAGCAAAGAAAAATAAAGGAAGAAACCTAAAACAGTTAAAAGCTATACATTCCCTGCATGTTAAGGAATCCCAGTAGCGTAATAGAAGCATTTATTTAATTAGAAAAAAATTAGAAAACTCTGAGACAAAAAAGAATGACCTCAGCATTTGTAAGTGAGCTTAAACCAAGAAATTTTGTAATTGATACTATTATTGACAAATAAGTTCTCATAAAAAGATTTCAGTCAATGACTCGTTGCTTAAAAAGAGTTCATTGCTGTCTCCCTGACAGCTATCATCGCCAGCGACTGTCTCTTTCTAAGTGGAACCGGGTGGTGTATTGTGTAATGTTCTTTATCCTCCTTGGTTAAATGCATTAAAGCTATAATCACTTTCCATGGAGACAGAGAATACTATAATCATTTTCCATGGAGACAGAGAATAAAGCAAAGCTGATCTACGCCACATACGTATACGCTTTGCTGTAAAGAAAAATGAAACAAAAATCCATTTAATAGACAAATTTCCTAAATCAACATACAAATCAAACAACAAAATAGTTTATGAAATACTCTGGTCAAAAAGCCCTCCATAGCATTAGCATAACAGGAGTGCAATGAATGGCACACTACACCACTCTCTCGATAACTCGAGCCATGATAACTCGCGAACCCGTTTATAATGCGGGGTCGGGCTTGGATCCCATTTTTTTAAAACCAGAAAATACCAAAATATTGATTCCTATTTGTTGAACTTTGAAGAAAAGTGCTATCAAAATTGGTAACTTAAATTTTTATATATCGCTCGTTTTATAGTTGAAAGCGATAGATAGGACCTGGAAATTTTAATCAACAGTATGCAATTCTCAGCTTCTAATAAGAAGTCATGTACTTTTGTTATATTTTCTTTCTAAATGGCATTCTTAGTACACCAGGAATAACGATATTCAATGAAATTTCGATCAATGAAAATGTCACTTACATCTAATGGAGGCAGTACTTAAATAAAGAAATACCAATTAAAGAAGTTGAAATTTGTGTTCTAGTTCTATCTTTTGGTTCGGTTTCGGTGTAATCATCATAAATGCAATGTACCCTCTTATATTTAAACGTAAGATGTGTCAATCTACCGTAACAGCCATTTCAATGAGCGTTTCTCTTAGAACCCAATTAAGTGCCGACTGTGTTTTGATATATGAGTTACGGAAGTATTTGTACTATTGTTGCACTGAATTAAAAGCTGACCTCCTTTATATTATCACGCTGATTGCGTCTTTTGTATGAAATAAATAGGGTGGAACAAAAGAAAGTTAAAAGGCATGCAAATCCTACATGCGCAAGACGGCCCTGGTCGCATGTTGGGTGAACTCAATTCAATTGATCAATCGAATACTGTTATAAATATTATTGTGTACGTAATATAATTAAACTACCTTAAATTAACCTTCTCAATCTTATATGTAATCACAAATAGTAATGCAACCAAGTGACATGACTGCTTCGTAAAATAATGAGCTTTGTTTCACAAATATAGATCACTGAGGAGAAACGAGTTTCAGAAAATTCCTGAATTGGCACTTAGAGTTATCCTCAAGAATGAGAAGAAGATTCACTATTACTTGTAATGAAATGACTGCATCATTATTTTACTAATTGAACAATAGATAAACTGAGTCTCGGCATAGACAATTGTTTCACGAAATAAATGTGGCAAGTTTTTGGAAGAAAAAAAAATGAATCTTGTTTGGTTATGCATCGACAGTTAGCCTGGGTCAATGCTTTGTTATTCCTTGCTTCGGACTCCGTTACTAGATACCAAGCAGGAAACCAGACTAATCAACAACAACATGCAGTGAAAACACACAGCTGTTTTCGCGTACACATGAATGTTGTTGAAACCAGTTGGGATAAAGTTAACAATCTTTCAGATGTTAGGCAGCTACAAATTAATGTAATTTATACAGACTAATTAACAACTTTGTTAGAAAAAGCGCTTTATTGACAAATTATTCTTAATGTGATTATAAAACGTGTATTCGGTCATTAAATTGCCCAGTACCACCCCACCCCTGCGGTTTTCTCCATGTCTAGCCAGGATTGCCATCACTTCTTATTTTTTCGGAGGTCCCTCGGCAACTTGCGCCCTCGCTTATAGTGCGGTCTATGTTTTTGGACCCTGCTGTGCGCGAGTTATCGAGGGAGAGGTGTATATGACCAACCCATGCTTAATAGTTCTCTATGCGGACAACTAAAATGTTTGTGCAGAAACCACTTTTCATCTTCCAGTCAGTGACCTTGACCTTTGATCCCGAAATCAATAGGTTACTTCTTCCTTACTGCAAGTGGAAGCCATCTAAAAGTTGGGTCCACATTAGTTATTGTGCAGAATCTATTTGTTTATTTTTAGTCAACAGTCTTGGAGTTCAACTTTTTTCCTTTAAATCTATAAGGTTGATCCATACCCAATGTTCAAGATATTTGTACAGTTTAGTACCTGAGGATAATAGAGAACTCAAAGTTAATGTGAGAAACCTTTGTCTTCTTTCAATCACAGTGACCATGAACATTTATCGTTTTGAACCTAAAAATCAATAAGTTCTTCCCTAGCCAATGTGCAAGTCAGCCACAAATGTTTGTGACTCTAGATGGTGGAGAGCTCAAGTTATTGTACAGAAACCATTTTTCTTCATTAAGTCACATTGACCCTGAACGTTTATGGTTTTGGCCCCAAAATCAACTAAGTTTCTTCCTTAACCAAAGTGCAAACCAAACACAAATTGTGGTGACTGCAGAAGTGGAGAACTAAAGATATTGTGCAAAAACATTTTTCTTTTATCAGTTATAGTGACCTTCACCTCCAAACTGTTGATTCTAAAATCTAAAGGGATATTCAATAGTCCAAGTGTAAGCCATCCACAAAGTTTGGTAACTAGAGATGGTGGACAACTAGAATTATTGTGCAGAACACAAACTGGCAACAGACAGAAAGATGGACATCACAACATAAAATGTTCTGCCTTATGGGGTTATACGAATATGATGGTTGGGAAAAATACGACTTATCATGAAAGTTCCATTGTAAATTTTAAGTTCTTCATCATTGTCTAATTTACACTTTTAAGTTAAAATAATGTATGCTTCCTCTGCATTTGCATACACTCTTGCAGTGATAATTTAGGAACGATGGTATGAAGGGTGCTTTAAAAATTCCCGTGATAAAAATAAAGATCATGGTATTGTCAAGTTATAGTTAAGTTAAAACAATATAGCATAGACATATCATACACACAGGACATTAGATTGATCCTTGGCCGAGATCACTAAAATTTAAGGACTATGACAGAGTAACCAGCAGCAAAACCTAGTGTCTGAGGAGTGAAGTATATGTCATAACGAAATATACCAGGAAGGAAAACAACAGGATCGGCTACCGAAAATGCTTCTAGCGCAATCTCCATATACTTAAGAGTTCGGAAAGAAAAGGCAGATAATGAGGTTACACGTTAGTAAACTTGCAAGTCACAGCACGCACAAAAGAAGAAAAATAGCAAATAATAAATAAATACACTGTACCTTTGAAACTAGCTGATTGTGCTGGAGCTTCTTCCTTGCTTTCATGATTCGAACAATTGCAGTTTCAATCGTAAACAAGTTAAAGATAAATGTGAAAATGTGCACTCATAATACTTAAAAAACCATTCAAGCAAGTACAGTATCATTTAATTTTAACAAGATCCTACTGACAATAAATATATTATAATGAAGACTGGCGATGATGGTATAAGATAAGTAGTAATGATATCATAAGCAGTTATATGAAGAGTTTGTTAAATGTGCCAGCCATGCAGTTGATGTTGTGTATGTGCGCATGTGTTGTCCTTGTTGTTGCCACTGTTGTTTTCACTCAAGGAAAGATGGATTCTGAACTCGGCTTCCATGGAAGTCATGTTGTTGCTAGACAAGTGTTGGATATAAACCTGACAGATTATGATTTGTAAAGATGTTCTTCCAAGTCCAATAAAAATGTATCTACTGTTCTGAGAAGTCAGACGAACAGTGACAGAATACTTTAATGTGTGTAACAAATCTGGAGAGACAGTTTTGATATATTTAGTTCGGTAACACCAATGGTTTATTTGTCATTGAAGATGGTTAAGTATATTAAAATTAATTTACAAACCCCAATACCTAGTTTTTAAATTGCCTCCTTCCTGATACCAATAACTTCCTCTTTTTACACAAAAAAGAAAACCTTTATCATACATTATATTTTTGCAACAAATCCATCCTGATCACATTTATTAGAAATCGACCCCCACTGCCTCTCAAATCCAGCCTTCTGGGAATGATGGAAATGTTTTGTCTTTCCCATTTATATATTACATTGAATATAAAAATAGCATCTATGGGAAGAAACTCTTTCAAGATACCATCTTAATTACCTCATTCCACCACTAATAATAATAATAATAATAATAATAATAATAATAATAATGATGACTTTATTTAAAGAGGGTAACACATTAGCTGAAGAACTAATCTACCTTGAGGCCCTCATACAAAGAAATTTATTTATTTTAATTGCATCTCTGAAGCCACTGGATATGTTGGGTTTGGAAGAGTGGGCATTTCTAATCTGAACTGGAATACTATCCCAGAGCAAAGTTCCAGAGAATTGGAAACTTTTTTTTAATAATTCCTTATTTGGTTTGGGAATTTTATACTATTTGGTAGACATGGATCGCAGGTGGGAAGTATTACCAGGTAGCCTATACTGGAATAGTGATTGTAAATATTCAGGAGCACTATTATTGGATATCCTGTACATTAATTCGGCTTTATTCAACCAGATTCGGTCTTTAATAGGTAATATTTTTAACTTACCAGCTATATTTTCCTTGCTTTCTTTCTATCTGGTTATTAGCCCAGATGCCCTTTTTTGAAGATGTGCTAGCTTTGCTGTTTTTATCATCTGAATTACCCCGTATTGTGTTACAGTAGTCTAAATAGGGTTGCATGTAACTGTCATAAAATAGTTGTATGTGCCTTTTCTGGGAGAAAATGTCTTATCCTAATGAGAAGCCATAAACTTTAATTAAGTATTTTTTACTAATATGTTTGATATGTTCAGTCCATGATAGGTTATTGTCTACAAAAACACCAAGTAGACTCGATCATGACAGACCATTTGCAAATTTTTATCCTCCATGTCAGACATAGCTCATCACTATAAAGATTTGTTCTTTTTTGCCGTGTTGAGATAAGTAATATTTTAGTTTTGCCAGTATTTACCACCATGCCATTGCATGTGCACCAGTTGTCCAGTTTGTTTAAGGTGTCCTGTAAAGAAATTTCCAGTTCATGCTTTGTGTTTTGGATGTCTGACAATGTTGTGTTATCTGCACAGAGATCTGTAGATGATGTTGAGTCCCCTTAGTAAAAGTAGTAGGTCATTAATAAATAATATAAATAGTTATGGACCTAGAATTGAGCCTTGTGGTACTCCATATCTAACTGTTCCAGGTTCAGACAGAACATTATTTAAATAAACATGTTGTGTTCTCTCACTTTTAAGTATAAAGCATACCATCTAATTGTGCTTTCATCACATTGGTAAATTTTTAGTTTCTTCAAAAGGATTTCATGATCCACCATGTCGAAAGCTCTCCTGAAATCTACAAATACAGATCCTATTAATCTTCCTTGATCAAGTGCTTGAAACCATTTATCAGTTAGCGAGATAAAGGCAGTCTCACATGAATGTTTCTGTCTAAAGCCCGATTGATTAGGGTGTAACAGAAAGTGTTTAGCTAAATATGACATGAATGAGTCATGGACATCTTTTTCTATCAATTTGGACAAGTTTCATACTATTGACAATGACCGGTAGTTATCAGCATCATCCTTAGAACCAGATTTGTGAATAGGCATTACTTTTGCAGTTTTCCATATTTTTGGGGACAGATGAGGTTGCAATACTTAAACTGATTATGAATGTTATGCTATCTAAAATAGCTGAGGCAGAAGTTTTAATGAGTTGTGGACCAATCTGATCAAGTCCTGTAGTTTTCTTGGTTTAAAGTTCAATGATACATTTTTAACAAAGTTTTGGATACTGGTGGGATAGAGAAACATACCTCCTCAGGGATTTTGCTGTTGCAGAACCGTCTCAGTTCATTAAAGTTGTTTCATATTACCGGTTCCTTTAACTTTGAGGTAATGTTGGTGAAAAAATCAGTTGTTGTTGTTGTTGTTGTTGTTGGGCTTAACGCCATTTTTCAGCACACGATAGGCTATACATGGCGGCCAGTATTAATGGTGGAGGAAGAAACCGGGAAATCCCCGGAAAGAACCACCGACCCACGAGAAGCTACTGGCAAGCTTTCTCACATATCCACATTCGCCGAACCCTAGACTCGAACCCACGCAGACAGAGGTGAGATGGTAGTGATCCGTAACGAAGAGCGCTTTAGACCACTCGGCCACTCGGGGCCCCGAAAAAATCAGTGAAAACATCTGCAACGTCAGTGTCATCAGTGACTATGGTGTCATTTATCAGAAGTGAGTGAATTTTATTTGTCTCATTTTTGTGTGTTCCCCCAATGAGATCATTGAAAGCTTTCCTAATCGAGTTTGTGTTGCTCTGTTTGTTTTCAGGCATTGATTGATAATAACTATTTTGAGTTTTTTAATCATACATGTTATTTTATTTCTCCACACCTTATATTGTGCATGGTTTCCCAAAGCCTGGAATTGGTCTTGTGTTTTCAGAGCATCTAGGATTTCAGTAGTAAGTTGGCTTTCATACTTTACTCAATGTACTTTCAGTGGTGCATGCTTAGAGATTACATCCATAAATCAGCCAATCCATACTGTCGGAGTTCATCTATGTCATCAAAATTTTGGATCATATTCCATGGAACTTTATATAGTTCTTCGAGAAATTGTTCTTCATTAAAAGTTTTGAAAGATCTGTAAGTAGGATAGTGGTCACTAAGACCAACATTCAGTGCATTAACATAAGCCACATTGTCTAGAAGGTTGGTATAAATGTGATCAATAAGAGTGCTTGATATTTCTGTTACCCTTGTGGGCTCATTTGTCAGCTGGACAAGGCCTAATGAAAATAAATTCCATCCAGGTGTTCCTTATTTGAGTATAATAACTTAGGGGAATAGGTAAGAGGTGGAGAGATATACATACCATTACCCCGGAGAGACCATCTCCAGTCCTTTAAGATATCTGAGACAGCTGTTAGATAACCCAAATGAAAAATATGTTGGGGAGTGGCTTCAAAAGGGAAAAAGTTCCCTTGCCCAATTTCATTAAGAAGCTCTCACACGACCTGGAAAGGTAACTATGGCTAAAGGCTCCTCCTGACTGAATTGAGCTTATAGGATGAAAGATCTCTGATAAAAACTGGAGAAGTGTACTTGGATATCCATCCCACAGCATGGATAATTACAGTTAGAGAAGTTTCAAATGCAATCACTCATATGCATTGTTAGTTGAGACCGTCCTAACTTTGCGACGCAAATTCTTCGCTGTGGGTTTAGTCTAATATGGCCCACTTTATTCTGGATGAAAGTGTCCATATTGAAATATCATCAATCCCCTCTGTTGAAGGCAAAATTAGGTGTGATCTCCCTCGATGCAACAGATCGATAATCCAGAAATACCACTTCAGAGCTCACACTGGGTCCTGTAGATGACCTTGAGATGAAGTGACCAGAACAGACAGGAGTTATTACCAAATACCTGATTACCCTTGAATGAAAGCTTGTTCTTGCCAATGAAAGCAGAGGGCTTCATGAGCAATACTGATCCATCTTGTCAGAACTACATGTAGACGGGTCCACCAATAGGAAATGTATTTGCTGATTTTGTATAGAGAGGAGGCAGGACTTATATGAGGTGAACTAATTATGCTCTTGAGAGCAGTTCAAATGGTGTCTTGTTCAGCCAGGTTAATACCCATGATAAATTCTACTAGGGCAAGGATCCAATGTCATTGGCCAGGTGAAAGCCAAAATGAATAGAAGATCTGCTATCTCTTTGTTTTGTCCAATAGCAGCTATTCCATGATACCTAAGTGTGCCAGTGATCATGGAACGGTAGGTTTAATTGTGATTGGTACTAACTGTTTGTCATCAAAGAGCCAAAGGGAGTTAGCTATTCAGGTAATGATGGATGCCTACGTTGGTATCCAGTGCTCTTGTGCGCTCCAATGAGATTATATTCCAGTGCCTTTGTATGTCTCTAAGGTGGATGGTCCTCTCACTTGAGTGATTCTACACCACTTGTTGTGAGAACTGTTGCAGGACAACGAGTCTTCCAATACATTGGCCAGCCTAGAATATGTCAAACTTAAACCTGGAATGGCATTGTGAAAACCACTTTAGAAAATCCCAAATTAGAATAAAAGGTCTGAGTACTTTTTTCGCTTTGCCATTTGAGATAAGTCACAACAGTGAAGTTATCGGACAGATTGAGAACTCCATTCCAATTAGATTCTTCAGCCAGTAATGAAAAGCTTTCAAAACGGTTTCCATCTCGAGGAAGTTTATATGTAAATAATGATCCTGAGGAAGACACACTCCTATGGCATTCTGATATTTTAGGAGACTTGCTCCCCGAATCCGCTGTGTTCGCATCTGTAGCAGTCGTGATTACCGGAGGTTGTACTTGCAGAGGTATCCCCGATGCGAGTGCAGAGTAGTTTCCCTGCCTTTGAGATGCAACCTCGTATTGTGCAGACTATAAAATTTGGTCCAATGGTCAAAGGTTCAGTCTTCATTTGAACCACATAATCACTGTTATATAAACCCATGAAAGCAACCAAGACGTCCACTGCCGCATTGAGCAAAATTCGGCAGATGAAGGAATTCTCTACCAGATGTATTGCTCCATAGAGACAAGGAATCTATCATTGCATGAATTAAATTCTCCTTCCTGGTGGAAATATATTCATTTTACTTGAGTATTGATTCCAGACCTAGTCAACCAAGTCTAGAGAGGGTACAAGGTCAGATATGTCTTTGCTGACAAGGAGATTCAGAATTAAAAGGAGGGTAACACGCGAAATCATGTCTTGCTAAAATATAACTAGTCTGCTGAAGTGGAAGGCAAATAATAAATTCTAGTAGCAACTCACCCATAGGAAGACCAATTTTTGGGGTGCCTATATGGGTAAAATCAGTGAAGTGTTGCTTATAGTAACTACATTTATAGTAACAACATGCATGAGCTGGATGCTACTGAGTAAACCAGGTATAGAAAACGTACCTGTACTTATCTGACCACAGCAGAAGCTTTACAATAAGATAAACAAGTTTTCTACTTT
This sequence comes from Megalonaias nervosa, assembly GCA_016617855.1. Lineage (NCBI taxonomy): Eukaryota > Metazoa > Mollusca > Bivalvia > Unionida > Unionidae > Megalonaias > Megalonaias nervosa. The sequence continues at coordinate 68,045 of JAECUM010008601.1, read as the reverse complement.
ACACACAAACACATGTACGTAAAAAGAGAATGGAAGCATCATTATTGATACTTACTAAGTAGACGCTACAATATCCATTATGAGACAATGCTACCTGTAGGAAAAGGCCTAATCACGTACTATACAGGTAAAATCAGTAAAGCATCACATGTACAACTATGAATTAGATGCTAAGAAAAGATAATATATAAACTGTATGTATCATGACTTGGCAGAAATTATACGCGAGAAATGAGTTTTCTATGTCGTGCACCAAACATGCAGTTATTACCGGTAATACAATTATAGCAATGTGGGGGGATGCCATCGCGACCTGTGCAGGTATGTACTAAAGGTGCCTAATTGTGCGAAGACAACAAAGTGATAACATAGAAAATTAGGAAACTCTGTCATCGGCAAAAGAAAGAACAGAAAATTGGAAATTTATTGACAGAGTATACTTCCCTTTGAAGATAAAACTCCTCCAACTTGTTTTGAGGTAGAAAACTTCAAAACTGCTTGTATGGATTTTGCGAGGCCACTGGCTGTAGAGAGTGTGCTACTCGGCACGAGTGGAAGTAGTAACTGAAGATTTGGCACCAATACCAGTATCATGGGGAGATCACTCTATCTAACTACCAATACCAGTATCATGGGGAGATCACTCTATCTAACTACCACCTAGGTAGGCAGATAACATTTAGCTTTTTAGCTAACGTTTTATCCTGGGAGGGCAGGATTTGCAAGGTAGTAAGTAGTTCTCCTTTGGGTACTCTATCTGAAGAATAAACATTTATCACAAAAATATCTCTTCTCCATTGAATATATTACCTGTCATATTAATGTTACAAGAACAGGTAATGGGAGGAGATGGATGAGCATCCAACTTTTACCACATTTATCCTTTTTTTAGGAAATATGACTGAAGTCCCTATGTTAATCATAAAACTATTTCCCTAATGTTAGGCTGAACCAAGGGTCATATAAACAATGACACCTATATAAAAGGCAATGAAACAAAGGGTGACAATTCAAGCCAAATAAAAAATTACATGCAAATTCAGTGAAATCATTTAAAGTTGTGCTGTCATTAAATAAGTCTGGTGACCGTGTGGGCATTTCAACTCATTTAACAATGTTCAGCACTGGCTCAAAATTGATGAGCACTGCCCCACTGTTGAATGTAAAACTGATGCTGGCATTGTTTAGTTCTTCCTATGCACCAAAAGAGAAAATTTAGATCCTGATCAACAGGAAGTTGGATCTACTACTGACAGTGACCAGGAGGACATCTGTGCTGTTTCTGAAGCCATATTTGCATTCGAGAAAGAACTGATGTGGCTAGAAACTAAAGACACTGAGCCCTTGAAAATTATGCAGCTGAGAAATATCATTGATTTTGCTAACCACCCCACCCCACCCAAAAAACCCAATCCAATATCAAACAACCTAAAATCACAAAATACTTCGTAGAAAATGCACATCATGTCTGAATAGTGTTTATTCTATATGGATTAGTAATTTTGTGAACAAATGTGTCTGTTTTGGATATCACTGGATTTTAAATTGATTACATGCATATCTGTTTATCATTTTGTTTCTGTTATTCTGTTTTCTGGAATAGCTAAAAGCATGCTGCACTTAATGTAACATCACTCAGTGAATAATCATTATATCCAACTCATATTTTGAACTTAAAACAAGATATTTTTTATTGATAAAAGAATGACTTTACTCAGTAGACTTGTTACAGATAGATGTTCATTTATATAATTGCAAAATGGGTGTATAGTGGTAAATATGCGATTATGAGATCCTAATTTTTTAATTAGGATCTCAAAATCAAGCTCTGAACTTCAAACTGCATTAGCCTCAAGAACAACCTAAGTGAATAATTTAATCATTGTGTTTTGCAAGTGATTACAGCAGTTTTAATTGTTTTAAACAACATGCAGCTGTAGATGGAAATTATAACTGGCAAGTATATTTATTCAAATGAGGTATTTATATCATTGTTTTTCATAAACTAACAGTATTACTATATATTTCACTGGTGTTTTGTTTATCCCCTCCCCCCAAGTACGCTAAACATTTTTAATCATTTTTGCTATACCGCTGTTCTGTACATAACTCAGTTGCCAGTTACAGATGCAGACTACTGCATTTTAACGGGGAAGATCTGTATAAAGGGTTTATTTATGAAACAAAATCAATTTTGGGTAAAAATTCCAACTCGCATCTTATACACATTTACCATACTAGGTAGTTTTTAAATCTTCATGTGACCAAATGATACTGGGATGTTTTCTGTTATTTTTTATTTTCTTTCCATATATAAAACATGTTTTTTAAATGACTTAAGATAGATGATACATGTGATATGTATATGTTCTAGCCAAATATGCTGCCCCCCACCCCCAAAATCCAATGGTATATTTGTTCACATTGCAGCAATACTGTGAACGAATTTGAGATCTGTTATGTAAAAAGCTGGGTACTTTCAACATCACTTACGGCTGACTGAACTTAGCCGTCCCTCACTTGTCCTTTGATTTGTAGTGGTGATCTTTATAAAAGACGTATGTTGAGGCATGTACTTGTTTATGCTATGGGAGTGAAACTTATTGGTATTACTGAATCTCTGCCTCGGTTTGTGATGGCCACTGTTGAGCCAATCCTTTGTGTATCATTAATATCTCTGATTTACTAGTTTAGGTTGTTACCAAGCAAAAGCATAAATGACAGAAATTTTGGACATAGTCACTTGTACTGATTACTGACTTCAACTGCCTCCTCCTATGCACAGACAACTCAAGATATTAGGTTTGTCTCTTGAAACCAGTTTCTACTGTTCAAATCAAGAACTGTTGGAAGGACAGCACTCATTAGATATTCAGATTTCAGCAATTACACCTGACCTGAACTATCAACACAGTGTTTGCTACCACCAAAGTAAACATGACTGAAACCAGCTCTCTTTATTCCTCTACCATCTAACTAGAGCAATTCCTCTGGAAAACAAATTCTTATTCATCTGAACATATCTAGGTTTGTGGTCATAAAGTAGGAACCTAAAGAATAAACTAAATTCTAATTTCAAATATCATTATTTGGGTTGGTTTGATTTGGCTTGGTGTTTTAAAGCACAGAAAAACATGTAAGTTATTGAATTCTGAGGCAATTGGAGCACTATGCTTTGCCCAAGGACACACAATGGTCCCCAACCTGGGCTTAGCCAATCATAGGGTTAAAACCCTAACCTGTTCATCATTTTCTTTAAAGAATGTAGAGTGCAAAAAAATCTGTTCTTATAAACAAATGGATAGAAACATAGAGCACTGATTCAATTTTTGTGGCCTGGATATCAGAGCCTGTTGTGTGTATGAAATTAAAACACAAAAGGTACTTCTGAGAAGGCACAGTAAGGCAGCAGTAAAAAAAACTGCAGATTCTCTCACTCATACTATGTGTGTATGGGGGGGGGGAGTGTGGCTGTATTTTTGTCATTCCTGAGGTTTGTATCTGCCAGTAACTAGACTGACTGACACACTGACCTGTCTGGATTTTAACATGGAAAAGTTTGGATGTGAACTGATCATTCACAACAAACACATGGTCTGGCTCTGAAATGAAATGTATAAATAGGTGTCAACAACACATCCTGTGTTGGCATCTTAAATCCAAGGAAAACAAGGATATAAAATCATCATGCAAGTTTTCAGCCCTCACCCTTGATATGACTTCACATTAAACTTAATTTGTAAATAATTCTCACAATTTTAACAAAAAGTCTACAGTGTAACAGAGCAGTTATTCTCCCAACTGACAGAATTATATCTATAAATCAGAGTGTAAATCAATATTTAAATAGCTCACCTCTATATAGCTGATAGTAGTCTCCAGTAACCATGGTAAACATGCAGAAAATAAATTCACACTAAAGTGAACCTGACAAAGAAATACTGGCCCATTTTCTCAAGTCTGTTTTGTGATTTTTTTCTATTACATCTGAACTTCTAATCTTTCTACAATATAAAAGCACTAACTTTAAATTGGCATTATATATCTGGTACTGAGCTGATATACCATGAAATCACCAACCTACTTAGTCACCCTTCCATTCACCCATGCACCTACCTACCTATAATAGGGATAAAAGAAAAAATGATAAAAAAAGGATCATTTCTTTTCCACGATATAAAACCGGAGGAATTTATAATGAGTTGATAAAACTAGTGATCAGTTTGTCTTTTGTGCCATTCTTTTTAAAAGGGCATTGTTTTTAAAATATGTTTTAAAAGCAATTAACATTTTCCACCCCTAAAAAGCCTGATTTTCCTTATATAAAGTAATTTTCCGTAACATTGGAGAAATGGCCAATAGTTCAGTGTTGCAGAGCAGTTAATTTATCAGTAATTACCTTGATTAGCTACTATAGGTGAGGATTCACATGAAAAGCATGCAGCATGCAGTCTAATTCCTATACTCATTCTTCTTCACAATACCCAGTTAACCTGCAGGTGGTAACCTATCACAATATACAAAATACAGTCATTAATATGTAAAGTATATCACTCAATAAACATATTTATTCCTACTTCCAACTGCTCTGGTAAGAAAGGGCCTTTGGAACAGGTTAGAATGTATATAGGTCTAATGTAGATAAATCGCCATGGGGGTCCCGTGTGGCAAAGTGGTCTAAAGTTCTCACCTTTACTGATCACTGCTGTCTCACCACCCTTCATGTGGGTTTGAGTCTCGGGCCCAACCAATGTTGGTATGTGAGAAAATTTGCCAGTAGCTTCCCAAGGGTTGGTGGTTCTTCACGGGTTCTCCCCCCTCCCCCCATGTTCTTCCTCCACCAGTTATACTGGCAGCCATGTATAGCCTATCATGTGATGAAAAATGGTGTTAACCCACAGCAACAACAACAACAACAAGTCTACGTTATCATAAACACATAATTAACCAATGTTTGTAAAGCATAAGGGCACAGTAACCTTTGGTCATAACGGTGTAATAGTAACAGAGGTGCATCCAGTTATGAAGTTTCATGGCTGGATCACAAACAGCACCCAATAAATTAACTTTGAACATGAAATTTCAACAAAGTCACTGAAGCATGAAATACAGATTTACAGAGACATCTGTTTGCCATATGGATGTAGAACTTATTTAGATACACCCACTCAACAAGTTTCACTATTCTAGATAGGATAGTATACTAATTACATGTCAAAAACTCATGTGGTCATCAGCTAAATGCAAAACTTAACTCAAGCCAGTAAAATATAAAATATAGGTCATGATTCACGTTTGTTGTTGTAAGAGTGTGGAAGTAACATAGATGTATATCAGCATTAATTTAATGATTCTGGTATAAAAAGTGCCTGAGAAATGAACATCAAACACAAAATGTAACCCAAGTCAATGAAGCACATAATATTAATATGGTCCATAATGATGTAAAACTGAAACAAGTGAATAGCACCAATCAGGATACATCCCCTCAACAAGTTTCATGATTCTAGATAGGATAGTATGTACATAGCCAAAACTTATATGGTCATGAACTAAATGCAAAAACTTAATCTAACACAGTCAAATGTGAAATGAAGGTCCATTTTCTTTCTGGGTGCAGTACTAAGAGGGATATATACAATCATCTAGTATATTAAGTCAAACATGAACAGTAAAAACTTCAAATAGAACCAAACTTAGTGAAGTGTAAAATATAGGTCACAATGACCTGCTTGTAAGATGAGGGTATTAAGTACTCAACAGGATGTATCCTCTCATCAAGTTTCATGGTTTGTAGGTATAAAAGTTGTATACAAGAGATAAAAGACATGAGCTGAACAAAAACTTGAACAAAGCCCATAAAATGTTATATGTGGGTCACTGTGACCTTGTGTTGTAAGGGTGTGGCATTAATAGAAATTCATACAATCATCTTGTGATTCTGGTATGAACAGTGCATGAGACTGAACCCAAGTCAATGAAGCATGAAATATGGGACACAGTGTGATATATCTTTTAATGAAGTGGGAAAAGTTATTATCAAGATGCATCCCCTCAATATGTCTCATGATTCCAGTTATAGCAACATGTATACAGTGTGCAAAAATCTATCTAAATACAAAAACATACACAAGAATGTATATGTATAAAGTTAGTCCCTCCAGTCCCCACCCCCAAATAGGAAGAACAAAAGGTCAAAATTCAGTGAAGGTGTACATATGTGTAGATTTTTATGTGCCAATGCCAACGATGGTACAATTGCTCTCCTCTGCTTCACAAAGGTAAACTAACATGAGCTAAGTCTATAGGAAAACCTTACCATAGTTAATAGGGGACCTGGGTGGCCACATGGTCTAAGGTACCCACCATTACAAATCACTGACATCTCACCCTTCTGACCATGTGGGTTTGAGTTTCGGCTCAACCAATGTGGGTATGCGAGAAAGCTTGCCAGTAGCTTACTATGGGATGGTGGTTCTTCCTGGGGTTTTCCTGTGTTCTTTCTCCACCAAAAATATATTGGCCACCATGTATAGCTTACCATGTGCTTAAAAATGGTGTTAAATCCACAAAAACCTAAACTATATTAATATGTAATATTCCTAAGTGCAGCCCTTTTCTGGTGCAGTAAATTATCAAGTGTCTCAATATTTTTCTAAGGCTGAATTTTCAAATACTTGGAAATTTCTAACACTTGTATAGCTTTTTATAATCAATGAATGTAGCCTGTGCTCCTTGCAGTATGAATATTCTAAAACTTCTTTTGCCCTAGAAATATGTTCAAGTGACATGCATGCTCCACTGCAGTCCCTGAAACTTAGAAAAAACTAAAAGCAAAACTTAACCAAGGTGTAACCAATGGATAGATAGGGTAATACCATATGCCTCAGCCACTGTTGTGATGGAGCATAAATATGATAAATTCTGGTTAATTTAGTTTTAGATTTGTATGATAAACTGTTCTGTATAATTTTTCAAAACTGAATATTTTAAACAATAAATCCAAAAATATAATGTTATCTTCCCTATCAAGGTTCAGTTTCAGTTTGCAGATTTTTGCTTTGCAAAGACTGTAATTGTGAAAGAAATTTTTTTATTTTTTCCTCTCAAGCAGTCCTGGTTATTTTAAAGAACTTGTATACCTTAGGTATTTTGAAAAGAATTTTCATTCCCTTTATTTTGTTTTATGATCAATGGGTAGAGAGTGTACGTCTTGGCCTTACTTCAGATGTGCTCCTCTCAAAAGATTGCTTGGTCGTTTTCACTTCCTGGAATTCACAGGTAAATTTAAAAACAAGACTAGGTGATACATGTTTTTAGTTTCTTTAATATTCTACAATTCATTTCTTGCATTTTCGGCAGCTAGCATGATCTATTCCAACAAAATTCATATTCCCAATTTTAATAACTGCTAAAGTCAACGTGCATTTAACTGGCAGTTGTCTGCTTTAGACAGTGCATTGTTTCTCTAATACCACTTATAAACACATTTGAGTCATAATCAGTAGCACAGAGGTAGGTCACTATTCTCTCCATTGTATTTGTTTCAAATGAACACAATTTCACAGCTTATATCTGTCCCTCCTTCTGAAGTACTTGATAACTGTGGAGTGGAACCAAATGCAACTGATTACATATGACTAATTACATGTGACAATCTCCTGGATGAACCTGATTATATATGAACATTACCAATTTCCTTAGTTTTAGGTTCCTTATGTAGAATTCTCTGAGATATTTTTCCAACTGCTAAGGACTGTATTGCTCTCATAACATCTTCATCTGGGATGTCTGTTTCACTTCTAATCACCTGTGAAAAAAGAAAAATGAAAGTATGATTTCAATAGCCTTCAACAGCAATTGTCAACATGAATTACCATGCAGAAAATAAATTCAGACTACAGTGATCTGGACCTGTGAAATTCTGGCCCCTGTGACAGGGCATAAAGGACATAAAACAAAGAAGAACACTATTTTCAATGATATTACCACAAAAATACAATAATGCTGAAAGAAAGCATAACTTTCTTTTTCTATTTCAAACAACTGTTCTTAAAAAAATCTACTTTTGTAAGCTATTATTACTGTCCACCCTCAGAAGCCATGCTTTATTGGGTGGAAGTAACAGGCTTTGAGTAACCTTGGAGTGACTGCAAGTATGACCACTATCTGATTAATAGCTTTTCCATGAGTAATTACTTTGATTACCTTGATTAGCCACTACAGCTGAGGCCTCACATGAAAAATGCATGTTGCCTACTCAATTGCTTCCTACTCATTCACATGTACAATATATAGTTAATCTGTTGAGGGTAAGTGATAACAAAGTGTTATGACTCTATGGTTAAACTAAGTAACAGAAAAGCAAAACCAACAAGGAGAAATCAACAAATAATTTAATTCTTAGGATTAAAAAATGAAAATTTCAGAGGACCTTACAGTATTGTGAATTAAATCCAAATAATCCTCAATGTTCGACCACAAGGCCAAAACTATTCAGTATTTCATTTGAATTCCAATGGTGTTCCAAATGAATTCCAATTGTAAATGTGCCGATTTACCAATAGTCATGAATGTACTGATGTGCTGACAGTATTGATGCATCACAATGATATATCCTAGAATGACTTTGAATTAACTGACAATAATCCCAAGATAGTGTTTTAGTCCAAAATGTCAATGAGCACATTGTAATTCAAGTAAATAATTTGCATCAAAAATAATTCATTTCAAATAATGTTGGATTACAACTAAAATTGATTCCACAAAGACTGATATTAAAATGGGTACAAATAATCTTGTTGATCTCTATCTTATATACATCACCACTTGAACTTATGTTGCCACAGCACTTCCTGAAAAAACTCAATCATCTTAATGGAAAATGACCCCAAACTATAAACAAGTTCATTTCTAGAACCCTCTATGGTCATAATCAAGGCTGGGTCTTGAACTCAAACCCAAGTAAACATTTGTTTATAACTTAAAAACAAGACAAAACTCAGGTATGTACTAAAACTTTTTTCCTCAATCATGTACAAAGGTCAAGCACACAATAAAAACTGATTATACATAACACAACATACAATGCACAATCATTATTATGCAAAGTTTACAACTGAATAAACATATTTATTAATACTTCTAACAGCAGTAGTCAACAAGAGACTTCTATTTAGGCTAGAACACACACACACATACAACACATACGTGGATCACACACAATCACACACATACGCGCGAGTTACAAATCACATGGCAAACAAGTCTTTCCAAAAGCACTAGATCAAAAGCAATCGTGTTAGTCAAGGAAATAACAGATATGACAGAAAAACTAACAAACAACAGTGCAAAACTGATGCTAAACCAGCCTGAGCACTTTTGGAATCTTCAGATTCCTTTTCCAGGGCACAAATCCACACAAGGTAATTACGCAAATGACAACATAATTACGCAAATTTCAACATAACAAAACACAAAAACACAAGTAATACATAAAGTCTATATTGTGTCTGCTGTAGATAAAGTACAATCAAATAAAGAACAAAGGTCTAATGATGCTTAACACTGTTATTATGCAGTGCCAGCAAGCTAAGACTTGATAACTGACTCCAATCATTAACTTTAGTAGGTCTCAATGAAATGTTTACAAGGTCTATAAAATTTCCCACCTCGAATATAATAATTTCACCCGGATGTAATATTTTGATGATCAGGCTGTTTGTTAAAACCTGCATGAAGTTATGTTCTAAAGAAATATGACATCATTTAGTTGGTAGTACACACTGCAGTGTGACCCCGCTATAACACGGTAGTTGGGAGCCATAGAACCGGACCGTGTTATAGACCGAACCGTGTTATAACCAACCAGGTCAGTTAGCAGAAGAAAATGATGCATGTACCCGAACAAATGTGCGGGGGGGGGGGAGGTAATAAATGCTGGCGCAAAAATACGTGCCTCATTGGCATAGTTTTCATCTTAAATCAATGCATATTAAATGAAAATACACCTGTAGTGAAAACAGAGAGGGCATATATATAATATTTTACTTTATTCAGAGAACCACGCATTGGTACATATACGTGTATAATGTTTATATATACATGTCTAATGCATAGTAATGAATAAAGTATCAACTCCGTGTACTCACCCGCGAATCACGTCATATACATTGAATCCACAATACAAGTATTTCCATCGAAAATATGCACACACACAGATTTAAAATATTCAATAATTTTATCACAGGTCATATAGGTCTGAATTCAATGGAAAAAATAGCACAATCACGTAACGAATGATGAAGCACATTTACTTTTCAGTACGTCCGAAGTCGGTAAAAGTTTACGTTTTAAGCACCGTTGGTAGAGTTCGTAAGCATAAACTTTTTTTTCCTGTATAAAGGAAACTTTCACGGCACAGTAAAAATGTTCCAGTCACGTTGAAAATGAAACAATCCATCAGATTCCATTGCTTTTATTTAAGTTCGGTAATGGCTTCCTTTGAAGAAAGGTTCTTTGCTTTTATTGAAGATTGTAGTCGTCTTTCTTTGATGAAGGGTGCATGCGTTATTGAAGTCACCGCTAAAGGACATCTTTGGAGAACCAAAGAAATGCCCGTTTCTTATTGTGGCGGCAACATTAAAAAAAAATGTATTGCATGATTGAGACTGATTTTTTTCCCCATTTGCTAAGTACGTTTTCATAACAATCGGTGCTTCAAAGGTTATGTTTTCTTTGAAATTTCAGCTACTATTTTATCTGGGTAAATTTTTTTTAAAAAAAATGAATTGGCCGTCATATAGTCAATTGTAGTTACTGTTCCTCCCTGCCTATTGAATAGACAAGTGAGATTTTTTTTTTCTTTTTTTACATTTATGGCAGTGGAGTGATGCTGCCTTCCACGCATGCGTCAGAAATTTAAAGAAATTTCGGGACCACAGACGACCGTGTTCTATCCGATTCGGTTATAACGGAGCGTGCTATAGCGGGGTCACACCGTATATAATATCATGTAGTCACAGGTGAAAAGCTTGAAAAGCCTTTATGCCAGAATGCTCTTGCTAATTATGGTTGATAATGATCTGGCTGTTTTTGAAAAGTTTAAAATAACAAATGCTAAAGGATACCATATGCCAAATGACATACAACGGGGCTATATGATAAGTTCATTTGGCCATGAGGCCCAGTGAGCTACAAAAAGTATCCTTGCAACAGCAATGCTCCCACCTGTAGGAATGCCAGTTGAAAAATAACATACCACAAGTTTAATGCAAAGTCTAATTAAAGCCACTAAAGCTTGTGATACTGGTAAAAGTAGGAAAAGAACAATACTAACCTTATAGGTCCACTTCTCCCTGTTGTTGAAGAGCATAAGAATGCACATTTGGTAGGTAGACACCTGTATTATGTGCTTCCTTGGCACTTTAGAGGAACTAGCACCAATAGATTCAGAGGAATCCTCCTTTTTGGGACCATAAATTACTGCATGAAGGTTGGCAGATCCTAACTGAGGGTTCAGGAACAGCTGTCGACCATTGTGTTTTGCTAGATAAAATCTGAATTATACATATATGACATTATTTATTGTTGTAAAATTACAAGGATTAAACAGTAAAGGATCATACCTTTCAAATATTTCCAGTTTAATGGCCTCTTCCAACAGCCCCATCTATACAAAAGATGCGACCTACTTCTATTGTCCTTCATCCATGTGGACATTGTTCACAAAAATATTTCATCTAAAAATTCAAGCACTATTCAAGGACATTCATTTTAAAACACTATAATTAGCTGTGTATATCTTTAGGTAGAATCTTAATTATGGTATGCTGAATCTATACAATTTTTCAATCAAGTAACTATTCCCGTTTTAAACAAAACTTCTGCATTCTTTTTAAACACTCTTTATTATGCCTTTCACTCTTGACATGAGACAAAGAAGCACCTTTATTCATTGATGTACCAGAGGTTCTTTTAGCTTCATCAATAGCTATGTATCCTGAGCTAGAGTCAAATACACAAACATGTTCAGCAAAGTTGCCAGATCCCATCAATTTTCATTTAGTACTAGTATATTATATTTCTCCATGGATATTTCACTAAAATAAATATGATACCATATGCTACAAGCAATTTTCTACTTGTTTAGAGTCATTGTAGGTGCTACAGGCCAGAAACATATCATTTTTAGACTTTAATTTTCTATTACTATCATTAGTATGTAAGTCAATTGTAACATTCCCACTATCAGCATGACTTAAGGTGACTTCAGCTACCAATGATCTCAACAAACACATCATATAGCTCTTTGTTTATCACTAAGCCTTAGCTCTACACAGCGTGCATAGCACTTCAGGTAATTTTGTTTTCAAAATACACTTCCCATCACTTATTATTTGACCAATTTTTCATCACGTTTAACAGCGCAGTCAACACAGCATTTTTTCACTTATGTCATGAGGTGGTTACGATTTCAGACAAAGATGAGCACCAATTAATACCTATATGACCCTACTTAGTCTTCCTGAATATGTAATACATATGGATAACAAATTCCAGGAAGATGGAATTTCTCATGTTCTAAACTGACCTTTTATTTTCTTTCTTGATATCTATTTCACTAAATTAATGTCTTTCAATGAAATATGCATGTTTTGAAATTCATGTACTTTTCAAGGACAAATGAGCATTTTCAAGTACATTTCCAATACTTTTTGCAACTGACATTTAATTCAAGTTCTTTGAAGGTAACCAGAATTCAAGCCCTTTTCAAGGCTATGAATATGAAGAATTTCAAACTAAAGTGAAACATAATCATTTGTAATTATGAGATGATGGCCTTGTATTTGAAGATTTGGGGACACTAATGGAAATGTTACTATTATAAGATGAGTTTTAATGGTAATGCATGAGTGAAGTTGGTAAAAGTAATATTTGTGACAGTAAAACCACCACTGAGGTCCTGAAACCCTGAAGCACACAAGTCTGTTACCTAATTCTAACATGCTCCTGAAAACCTTGTCCAAATATAGCAAAAAATGTCATTCTCCATGGCACCACATCAGAAAGTCAACAACAAAATGGCCACAAAATATTTGAAAATATATAGTGGAGTTATGAAGCGATAATGCCAGAAACAATCATTTTTGGTCTTTAATTGGATGGATTAATTTCTCATGTGTATTTAATATCAAAATCTATTTCACTAAATTATGTCTTCAATTCGATGGTTCTTAATTTCAAAAAAAGAACTCTCTGGTGTGTCAGCCCAAAAAAGCATCATTACATTGTGAGCCCATTTGAGTCAACATGGAATGTTGTCTCAATGAGTGGTTGGTAAAAGTAATATTTGTGACAGTAAAACCACCATGAGGTCCTGAAACCCTGAAGCACACAAGTTGTTACCTAATTCTAACATGCTCCTGAAAACCTTGTCCAAATATCAGCAAAAAATGTCATTGCTGCATTAATAAATACTTGATAACATAGTTTTATTAATAGATGAAGACAAAAGTGAAACAGCAACACCAGTTTTAATGTGTAATGTTGACACAGTTGCTAATGACACTGTGAGATCTGTCTTTGTAGATGTTTTACTGCAAATTGTGCATCCAATTCCAAAGTTCTTTTCAGTTACCCTCAAAGAAATACACAGGCATTATTTGTTTCCCATGATTGACAAACTTGTCCAACTCACAAACGTACCCAAAAACACAAAAGACATATTGGCTCAATTTCATCATTAGCACGAGGCAAAATTCCAATTTGCTCTCTTTTCATACATGGCTGCCTGAAATAAGATTTCCTTGTTTCCGATGAATATGCATAAGCCTGCTTAACCAATCTTTACGAGACCAAGAAGCATTTAATTGGAAGGTTGACTGAACAGGACCTTTCATGCTAAGTGAGCCAGTCAGATCATCTCTTCCAGACATAGTCATTTATCGATCTATAGGAGGTCATATTTTGCTGATATAGAAGAGTTAGTTAAGTTCACTGGCTCAGTGATGATATATTGTTCTACATGCACATGCAGTAAATATTACATTGTGGCTTGTGATGAGGGTTGAATTTAAGAACATACAAAACATAGATACAAGCAGGCATAGCACAACACATCAAAGCTTTCAAAAAGTAAAGACAATAATCCTTCATAATATATCTTTGCAAATGGCAAAATAATACTGACCAATATAAACCAATCATTCAAGAACGTTATTTTCCATTAGGTAATGGTTGTTTTTAGAAAATGCTAATTGTGACTTGAGGTCAAGCACAGAACAATATTATCTTGTGACTCTGAGGATTTTACGAGTCGTGCTTTAACATCTGGCACTTTAAGTTGTATTATGTTGTGTCAAGTTTTGGCTGAATTTTATTTTCTTCAAAATATTGAATTCAAGTGATTATTTTCTCTGGAAATACAAAAGTGCTCTGACAAAATTCTTGGATAAAGACATTCATTGAAATTTATACTGTATTCGAACCTGGAAAAATATTTTTGTGATTCAACAAGAGACTGTTGACACATCAGTACGACGCAGGCCATAACAGACATGTCATCGCCTTTAATTTTTGATCTCTTTGGGACTTGAACTGAGTTTTATTCAGGACTTCTTATTACTAGGACTTGTGTCTTTAATTCTTTGATTAATTTTGGATTTAATTCGCAATACCGTAAGTTCTTCTTTCTCATTTTTCACTTTGTATTCTAGGGAAATAAATTATTTGTTAAATTTTACAGAGCTTGCTGTCTTCACTAATTTCTGTTACTTATTTTAAGAACATAGACTCATAACAGAAAATTGGGGGCTCGTCCAGGATACGAATTTTGCTAAAATGTTTCAGAAAACTTTGCTTTTGAAATTTAAATTCCTCTAGTTTCAGAATTTTTAAATCCCAAATATTATTTCACATTTTAGAAAGTTTTAGTGAAATCAGTAAACTTTTTACAATGTCGTCAAAAGTGGATATCTTTATTTCAAATCCTACCCAGGAACAGTTAGATGTTTGAAAAAAAAAAATGAATTGCTTCAGCTTGCCAGAAAATATGATCTTTCTGAAGCAAAAGCTTCTTTAACGAAGCAAGAAATAAAAAATATTTAGGTCCGATATTTAGTGGAAAAGAATGTTTGGATAAAAGTGCTTTGGTTTTGATCAGTAAGTCTGCAACATACTCTAACATAAAAGTAAAGGAATTAAAATTTAAATACAAGATGGAAATAGAGTTAAGAAAGCTTGAACTTCAGAAAGAGGAGAAGCAAATGCAATCAGATAAAGAGGAAAGAGAGAGGAGAATGCAGTTGCAGTTGGAGAAGAGGAGAGAGAGAAACAAATGCAGTTACAGAAAGAAGAAAAACAGTTGCTGTTGGAGAAAGAGGAGAGAGAGAGAAACAAATGCAAATGCAAAAAGAAAAGGAAGAAAGAGAATTTCAATTTAGATTAAGAGAATTAGAGCTGGCAAGTGAAAACCACATCCCCACTTTACATACAAATTCAGGTTTTGATATTACTAAGAATATTAGGTTAGTGCCCCCTTTTAGAGAAAAAGAAGTAGACAAATATTTTCCTCATTTTGAAAAAATTTCTGAAAATTCGAAATAGCCAAGGGAGCATTGGATTCTATTATTACGGAGAGCACTTTTTGGCAAAGCCCAAGACATCTATGCATCTATATCAGTACAGCAAAGTGCAGACTATGATATGGTTAAGAAATGCATCTTAATGGGTTATGAGTTAGTCCCTGAGGCTTATCGACAAAAATTCAGGAACTATAAAATAGAAGCTGGACAAACTAATGTTGAGTTTGCAAGAGAAAAAGAGCAGTTATTTCATAGGTGGTGCTCAGCCAAGAAAGTTGATCATGATTACGAAAATTTCAGACAACTCGTATTACTTGAAGAGTTTAAGAACTGTGTCCATAGTGACATTAAGACTTATCTTGATGAGTATAAGGTCGAAACCTTAGAAAATGCTGCTCATACTGCTGATGAGTATTCCTTAGCTCATAAAGTTTCTTTTGTAAGTCTTCCACTCAGCTGTCATCTGGTAAAAAAGTTTTTCAGCCTGATATGAGCCCTTGCAAATTTCAATCTGGCACAACTTTTAGAAATAAAGTTTCTGATAAGCTTCATCAGAAATCCTTATCTCTTCCTACGTGTACCTATTGCAAGATAAAAGGACACGTTATTTCTGATTGCTACAAATTGAAAAATAAACATCAGAATCACGATAGACCTATTCCAAATGCTCTTATTTCTAAGAGGTCAAGGTCACAATCATGTATTGAAAGCAATATATTTGTTGGGTCAAATAAACCCCAGTCTGATTTTATTATGGAGAATAATGAACCATTCATGTCAAAGGGTTCTATATCACTCTTGGGTGATTCGGCCAATCCTATCCCTATTAAAATTTTAAGGGACACAGGAGCTTCTCAGAGTCTTTTATTATCAGGCACTTTGCCTTTTTCTGACAAGTCTTCTTCTAAAGAGAGTGTTCTTGTTCAGGGAGTAGAGTGCGGCTTTGTTAATGTTCCTCTCCATTCTGTAAATATGTCATCAGACTTAGTCTCAGGACACATGACAGTCGGAACAGTGTATTCTTTGCCCATTGAGGGCATTCATTTATTACTTGGCAATAACCTAGCTGGAGATAAGTTTCTGGTTAATCCATTTGTAACTGACAAGCCTTCTTTGGATCAGAACGTCTATCCAACTGAAAAAGAATTCCTTGATTTATATCCAACTTGTGCAGTTACTAGAGCTATGGCAAAGAAAGCTCTTGAGAATGATGTTGATCAGGAAAGTATTCCTTTAGCTGACACACATATTGGTCAGGCTTTTGATGAGGTCACTTTCACTCCTTGTTTAGACCAATCAAAAGGTATTAATCACAGTGATCCCCTTTTAACTACTCATTCTCTTTTTTCCAATCAGGTTGACAAACGACAATCACTTGTTGTCAAACAGGAAAAAGATCCTAAGATCTCCTGTTTGTTCCAAAGGGCTATTAGTGAAACTGAAGCCACAGAAGTACCTGTCTGTTATTTCATTAAAGATGGGATTGTTATGACAAAATGGAGACCTCCCAAGGTACCTGCTGGTGACGACTTGTCAGTAAACTATCAAACTGTAGTTCCAAAATCATACAGACAGGAAATAATTAGTCTGGCCCATGAAACTCCTATTGCTGGTCATTTAGGGATTAATAAGACTTATCACGAGATCTTGACTCACTTCTATTGGCCAAAACTTAAAAGTGATGTTTGTAAATACTGCAGATCTTGTCATACTTGTCAAATGGTAGGAAAACCCAATCAGAAGATACCTAAGGCTCATCTGCAACCTATTCCTGCATTTGATGAACCATTTAGCAGAAGAATGGTAGCTTGTGTTGTTCCCTTACCTAAGACCAAGTCAGGTAACGTATTACTTGTTGACCATTACGTGTGCATCAACAAGATTCCCAGAGGCAATTCCTTTCAGGAATATTAAACTAAAACAATAGTAAAAGCTTTGATAAAGTGTTTTACTCAGTTTGACCTTTCCAAATCTGTCCAATTTGATCAAGGGTCAAATTTTATGTCTGGAATTTTCCACCTAATTATGCTTGAATTTGAGATCCAGCAATTCAAGTCAAAAGTGAAATTATGGTTTGACAGAACTACAGTGGAGAGAGCTTTTGAGTCTGCTGATAGAGGTCTGTCTTTCTCATTCATCAAAATTTTCTTCGGATTAGTTATTACGGCCCTTGCAAAGTTGAGAAGAAAATGAATGAGTTAAATTATAATAATAGTACTCCTGGGATGTAAGTGAATTAAAGAAGTACCAGTATGTTGAGAGAGATAGCCAGGCTAATCATGCACGCGCAATTAATTTAGTTGTACCTGTCCCACTCGCTAAGGATTTAAGTGAAGGAATGCAATCGGACTCTATTGATTTTGGAGTAACAAATCTTTGGAATTCAGAAGTTATCAATAATCTGGACCAGAAACTTTCACATTTGCAACAACAAGAAAAGAATGAACTTAAACAGTTATTACTTGAATATTAGCACTTATTTCCAGATGTTCCTACAAGAACAAAGTCTACCATGGTGCTGAAATTGTAAATTCCACACCTGTGAAACAACATCTGTACAGGGTGAACCCTCTCAAACAGGAATGCTTGAAAAAAGAAATTCAGTATTTGCTGGAGAAGGATTTCATAGAGCCGAGTAAAAGTGACTGGAGTTCACCATGTATACTTGTTCCGAAACCAGATAATACTTTCAGCATGTGCACTGATTATAGAAGGTGAACATTGTGACTAAAACAGATTCATTTCCATTACCAAGAATCGATGACTGCATTGATACAATTGGAAATGCAAAATAAAGTGGTCCCACCCATCCCTTATACGGCCACCCCTTCTGCACCGGGAAAGTGGCCTTATAAGACGGGTAGCCTTTCCAGAGGGGGACTAAAAGTTTTGTGAGAAGTATATGTAATGTACGTAGTAAGATAGCTACATACTTCAAAGCATTTAATATCTTCATTTCATATCTTCGTTTAAAAGTAACATTAATTATTAAACGGTTCTTCTTGTTATAATAATAGACTTATTTCAACTGAATATACATTAATAGTTCTTATTCTTGGCATAAGCGTAATATGCGAGCGGGTGTTGTTGTCACACACATTGCAAAACCATTCAAAAACATCATTTAAATCTTGGTGCATACATAATTCTCTTTCCATTTGCTCCATTTTTCCGCTGCTGCTGAATAACCTCCTTATCGGTTATGACAATGTTTATTCGAGTCTTTTCAACATAAAATTGTTTTATTCGTCTTTTCTACATAAAATTGCTCGGCAAGTCCCCCCTCCCCACCTCACCCGATGTCGTAGAGTAGAATAACCAACTTTCTTCTAAAATAATATGTCTTCGTTTATGTGATGACATGTTAATGTCACTAATGATTTATTCGGATATTGCTAACTGTATGCGATTTATTTATGCAGACGAAACTTTTGTAGAGTGGACAAAATGCCTTCTTCGTAAAGGAAGCGATAAATGTGTTGTCACGTTATTTTTTGGTCTTTGTTTGGTACCCTGTTTTGTTCAAGGTTAATTTCTCTGTGTGTGTGCTAATGCACAAAATCTATTTTTAGCCTATGCTGATCCAGTTATGATCTTGACAATTACGTCCGGTTGTAATCATCAAAGAGAAGAACTCGACAGATGTGTCAAGCCCAAAACTCTATCATAACATTGTTGAGCCCATTTCCTGTCAACGTCGGCTTTTATAGACAATGATATGATATTAATCTTAGTGTTACATGTACTTTAGTCAACACTTCTTTCAGTAAAGGAAACTTGACATTGGGAGACACGATAGAGATAATCTGATTATTTACCTTACGTCACGATATGAATTAATTATTGGTTCTGGATACATTTGAAATAAAAAGTGGCCGTATTTTACATTTTTGTACTAATATGCTGGCCGCTGGTCGCGTTAGAGGGGTGGCCGTTCTTGATGGGTACTTTTGAATACAAACTCGTCGGTGCCAAGAGATTCTGGCCGTAAGAAGCGGGTGGCCGCTGGTCGGGGAGGGGGCCGTTCAAAAGGGGGACTACTGTATGTCACGAAATTTGACCTTCTGAAAGGATTTAGGCAAATTCCACTGACGGAACGGGCAAAGGAAATTTCGGCATTCGTGACTCCAGATGGACTTTATCAATACAAAGTGATGCCATTTGGGATGAAAGGTTCACCAAATACTTTTCAACATTTAATGAACAAAATTACATCTGGTCTAGATAATTGTGATGCTTAACAAACTTAAAGACATTTTAGAACAAATTTAAGGACATTTCAATGATAAAAACAACTTTTTCAATTCAAGAAGTTTTCATGTTTGTACAAAAAAATGGATAGAGCTGAACAGAACAGGCTGCATGTACAATAAATACCTTGAATTGATGCACATAGTTTTATTAATAGATGGAGACTATGGTGAAATTGTAGCAACAGCTGTGTTAATGTTGAGACATTTGTTGCTGACACTTTTAAGCTGTGTTAATGTTGACACAGTTGCTAATGACACTGTTAGGTGAGATCTGTCTTGGTAAATGTTTTACTGCAAATTGTGCATCCAATTCCAAAGTTCTTTTCAGTTACCCTCAAAGAAATACACAGGCATTATTTGTTTCCCATGTTTGACAAACTTGTCCAACTCACAAACGTACCCAAAAACACAAAAGACATATTGGCTCAATTTCATTATTAGCACGAGGCTAAATTCTAATTTGCTCTCTTTTCATACATGGCTGCCTGAAATAAGATTTCCTTGTTTCCGATGAATATGCATAAGCCTGCTTAACCAATCTTTACGAGCCCAAGAAGCATTTAATTGGAAGGTTGACTGAACAGGACCTTTCATGCTAAGGGAGCCAGTCAGATCATCTCTTCCAGACATAGTCATTTATCGATCTATAGGAGGTCATATTTTGCTGATATAGAAGAGTTAGTTAAGTTCACTGGCTCAGTGATGATATATTGTTCTACATGCACATGCAGTAAATATTACATTGTGGCTTGTGATGAGGGTTGAATTTAAGAACATACAAAACATAGATACAAGCAGGCATAGCACAACACATCAAAGCTTTCAAAAAGTAAAGACAATAATCCTTCATCATATATCTTTGCAAATGGCAAAATAATACTGACCAATATAAACCAATAAAACTTTGTGCTTTGGTATATATGCATGCATGATTGCAAAGAGGCAATATGTGTCGAAATAGCTTCATCACACAAAACAACCTATTCAACAAATGTCAAAATAATTTTATGATAGAAGGAGTAACTAAGCAACACAGAAACTATATCTGACCTCCACCACTTTTTCTTTCCCCTCTGATGAGGTATACGTTTGATACAAATATATTCATGTATATATTTAACCATTAAACTTGGAGATTGAAGTCAATGAAAATGTGAAAACATTTTTAAAGTTTCCAACACCCTAGGAGTTTTTTTTTTGGTCAATGATTTTTCAATGAGCTTTCAATGATTTACCAATGTTTTTGGGAGTATGGTTTTCTCATGGAAAATATGTCATGCCCCCAGTTTGAAATGTAAACAAAGTGTACCATGAGTTAGATCACATACCTTGCTAAATTAGTCATCTATCTGCAAAAGTGGTTAGTGCATCACTGCAGGAGGGATGCCACTCCATCTAGTCACTACCTGTGTCATGTGTCATTTGATCCAAATATTGGAATCACATTTTATTTTTTCATTATTTTTAAAAATATGTATTGAAAAACCACACACACATCTTTAATTTAAAAACTGATATATTTTATTCAGTTTTTATGTTTTGTTTTCCCTCTGATAAATTTAGCTTTCCAACAAAATCTATGACTTTTATGGGTAAAATGAACGTTTTGTTCAATTCAAGGAGTTTTCAGTTATGATGGATTTTTGATGAAACAAATGTCTCATCACTGCTTCTTTATATAAAAAAGCAGCTAAAAGTTTCTAATTGTGAAGGTTCATTTCAATTTTGACTACAGCCAATCATGTAACATCGATCTAAGCTTATTTTTTAAAGACATGAGCTCTTTGAATAGCAGATAATTGGTAATGTAATTATTATCAAACTATCAACAATAACGCCATTAAGTTTTATTGTGTTTGTCTTCAATGTAGTGTTGCAGCCAGGTTGAGACAAATAGCGCCAACTGACCCCCTTCATTTGAAATAGTGGGCAATCATAACAGACCAACATCATAATAAAATGAAATATCCTTTCCACAGTCCATATTATATGTTAATTGTATGCCCCCTGCTCCCTTCTTGACTTTAATATTCTCCTATTTAAGGCAGCTGACCATACTCTAACAGTCTAGGAGAAGTCAAAGTCTACAACTGTATGTTCATACAACATTAGTCATCACTCATCGCAACCATTAAGCATGCAAAAGATTTCGTGTGTGTGTGTGTGTGTGTGTGTGTGTGTGACTGTTTTTCTTCTTTGGTTCCACCATTTTGGAATCCAATTCTCAATTGAAGTTTCACTTCCTGTTTGACATATGCCTTGGCAATCGTGGGATTTACCAGATAACTCACTAGCGTCAGCATATCTGCAGTAATTTTTATCACCTTCATGACCTGAACATGATACTGGGGTAAGGAAATCATTTAACCATTATTTCATATCTATCTCTAAGCAAAATGTTGCTGCCTTTACAAGGAATAAATAAGAGCTGCATCAGGGTCATATAATGTGACTGGAAGCAAGTATTTACAAAAATCACAGAGATTACAATATTTAACTTTGGACAAAACAAATGTTACTGTAACAACAGTCCCTCAACATGTATTACTTTCTTCTTTTTAATGCACTGAACTCAAATACATTGTAATCAATGCTGAAATGACTAAAACATATGCTTCGTTGTGTGTATTTATAATGAGATTATTATAGATTCATTGTTACTGATGCAATGAAATCAGACAGCAAGTACATGTACAGTGTATTCGCATTCTTGTACCGTAAAATTGAGTTGTAAATTAAAAGTCGAGACAATATTTGACAACACTCCTCAAGAATATGAAGGTGTCAGTCCATGTTTATAAGTCCATAGATTGGTGCTAGCAATTGCCAGACAGTCCAGAAGTTTATACATCTTAAGCTGGTGATCAGACCTATTAATGTTACATACATAATCTAGTGTTTGAAAAGTCATGAATTTGTCATATTGTGTGCCGATTTTGGTAAAAAAAAGTTGATGTATATTTGCAATGTAAGGATTTGCAATGCAAGGATTACAGCCTGTTTTGAGGGTAAGAAATGAACGCATCATATAACTTAGATGCTGAGCTTCTCTTGGATTGAATGATGCACTTGGCAACTTTAAATAAAAACGTCTACTTGCAGAGAGATCATTTGAGATGAGCACATCTTGGGGTCGCTACGGTTTAGGATTAAGAGGGCACTGCTGTGAATCCATGGTGTATAAGTTTTAAATCCATCATTGTCGCGACTTAGCGGCAAAACCAACTGCGCATTAAAGACAGTAACTGCTTTAACTCCAGAGTGGCCTTAGTTTTGTAACACTACGATTCCAGGAATCGTATTTGTTAACAGTTGTTGAGCGTCATTACCTGGTTTGTATGTGGGTGTGATAGTTGCCACGTGAATTTTTAATTCACAGCTAAGCGTTTAAAATTTGAATTCAGGTACTTTTGATTGATGTGTTCGGTCATGAATATACTCAGCCATTTTAGTATCAGTTGCAGATGCAAGACGAATTTGTTCATCCTGAAGACGGTTCTGTTCATCCTGTAGACGGTTTTGTTCATACTTACCTAATACCAGAGGGATGTCAGCTTTTCTTGCACATCTTGGTATTCGGATATTATGTGGATTAGCAATCGTTGCAGCAACCGGTGCAGTAAGTTGATTCAGTGCAAATTATAGGTTTCAATAATTCAAGTATGTCAGCTATTCGAGTACGACTTGGTATTTTTCTTCCATTTTGTAGTGCGATTTTGTTCTAGCAGAGGTACGGTAGGCATGTTTATATATGGAAAAGATTCTCTAATTAAAAAGTCCGTCAAAGACTTGTTTTAATTTTTGTATTTTACCAGGATCAGAAACAGCAATCGTTTCCAATATAGCTATTATTTCGTTTATATATATACATTTTTCCACGCGCCTGATAGTATTCATCAATCGATCCAAATGGTTTATAAAGATGATTCAGTGATTTGACACCGATGCCGCAATTAAGACAGGGTCGAGCGCTATACCCGTACGTAACACAGCTGCAATCTGAATAATCCATAACAAATAAAATCCATAAACTGTTGGAGAATGTATCCTAAAACCATTTTGGCCCAAATAAGCTCAAATGATCCATCAATGAGTAATGCATCAACTCGCAAACTACCGTTTGGGACATCAAATCCAATAATTATAAACGTGCTGAACGTGCTGAAGCGTTTGTATATCATATATATGGTTTTTGCTTCACTGGCTTAAAAAGGGGTTCATAAAATCATTACAAAGGGTGAGTGGATGCCATTGATTCTTCCAGTCGCCAACGTCGCATCTTGTGATAAACCTCGAGTGGTATTTTATACAAAAACCCATGGGGTCCGTCAGCAGTAACACGGAATTTCAAATCAGCCCTTGCCAGATAATAAAGTATGCCTATTTCAGGTTCCTCAGAGCGAAAGTCCTTTGCGGCGCAAAATAAAATGTTTAACAAAGGGGTCCGCGTCAGTAACCTCAAATGACCCATCACTGAGGACAACACCAACATTAATTTTGTCAGACTGACGTACGTACTTAGGCGCATTAGCTGTCAGGTCTGCTGATTGTGTTAGATAGTAAATGAAAAACCACGTATCTGGCGTTAAGAAATTGATGGTCCCCTCTCAATAATATGCTAGAATAAAAAGTACGTCATTACTATTTATGCATATTCACAGCTTCATGCAATATTAAGCACAAATAGTAATTTCACGTCAACAGAACATTTCCAGAGCTCTCACTAGAAATATTTCGGTTATTTTTCGATATTAGCAGAGCTGTTATAACTAAGGTGCAGATTAGATCAAAATAGCTTATCTCTCTTTCTGAAATTAAGGCACGTAAGATAAACTGTTTCGATAAAATCTGCATCGGTTGTAACCAGCTCATGTTTTAAACAGAGTAATACGTATAACCTGAAAGTAAAGATCTAAACAGCAGTGGCTGCCTAGTAATGGCCTGCCACTAATGTATAATGATAGCATACACAGCCTCAAGAACGTGTCTAAGTTTGGTCATCCAGGGGGTTACATATAGTATATTGCTTGCTTGCCAAGTCATGCGGGATAGAAGCTGTAGCTTATCATCAGGAACCCAAAAGAGCTCAAGGCCAGAACCTGTATTCTGATGCTAATAAAGATACCATGTCTTAATTGCACACATGATTAGTTCTTTGGTGTTGCTGGTCATCAGTTTGGTTTTTTCGGCGACAAACAACACCAATGGCATCAGTGCTGAAATAAAGGTCAGTGGACAGAAGCTGGAAAGAGTCACAAGCTTCAAGTACTTGCGATCAATTATCACAGATGAGGGCTCCAAACCAGAAATACTTTGCAGGATTGCCCAGACAACAGCAGCAATAACAAGGTTGAGACCAATATGGCAAGATACCAACATTGCTTTTAGTCCCAAAATAAGGCAGATGCACTCGATTGTCATATCCATCTTTCTGTATGCTTGTGAAACATGGACGCTCACATCAGATGTACAAAGAAGGATTCAAACCTTCTAAATGAGATGCTACCGCAAGATCTTGGGCATCTCACACATTGACCATGTAACCAACGAAGAAGTCCACAACAGGATCCAACGAGCCATCGGATCCTACGAAGACCTCTTGACTACTGTAATAAAGCGCAAACTGATGTGGTATGGTCATGTCTCAAAATCATCCGGACTGGCAAAAACATCTTGCAAGGCACAGTGCGAGGGTGCAGAAGAAGAGGCAGACAGTAAAAGAGTTGGGAAGACAACATTAAGGATTGGACAGGCATGGGATTTGGAGATTCCCAAAGGGCAGTAGAGAACAGGGAAGGATGGAAAGGATTGGTTGCAAAGTCAACTGTGGTGCCACAACGACATCTTGAGTTACGGGATTGATGATGATGATGATGATGATTTCTTTTATATGAGCCTTAAGATAATTGGTTGAACATGTCTGCCTTAAAATATATATTGATCATGTATTCTAGGAATCGATTATTGTTCGGTTTATGTAAAGTTTTATGCCAGTAAACTGGTAGTTAGCAATAGTGTACATAAATTAAGAACTGGATTTTGTTTGATTTATTTGTTAGCTAAGATTTGAATTCATTTTACCTAGAATCGGTTCTGGAGCAGCAGTATGGACTATACGGATATTTACTGACTACTGTATGTGTATATGTGTTCGACATTAGTCAAGATAGTGATTAATAATTCATATTGCAGGGACTTAATTGTTATTAGGCGCGCGCAGAAGATGCTATCGATCAATTAGTGACGGCAACTACTTCTGTTGAAGAAATACATTAATTTTCCTGTACTATGCTATTTTGTCTATGGAAAGAACTAAGCTAGACTTAATACTGTATAGAATGCAAGGTTATGAAACGTGGCCAAATAGCAGTGTAATTTATTTTGTGAATATTTATACGGTGTTCTGATGTATAACAAGAGATGGAATGTTAGTTCCGGAAGTAAAGGCCGAACAGAATTTTAGTCTGTGTTTTTTTATTTATCAGGAAAATAGATTCCACGTCAGATATTAAAGATTCAATTTCTGTACGTCAGATATTAGAGTCCATGTCTGATATAAAAGAGTTCACGTCGGATTGAAGAATCCACGCCTGAACGAACGCGAAGACCACAGGGACAGAGTGTTGCTGTTCAAGTCGACTCTAACTGACATACTACGTAAAGTCTGGAGAGGATGACAGCAAAACCAGATCAGGTTATACAAACATGCCGGACAATTAAGTTCGAAACTCTCGCTCGATTCTTGATGAAATTTGCCGTACCTAATTAAATGGATCTGCTCATTGCATTTTAAAACTTTGAATTAATTTATTTTCTGGTAGATATGCATCCAACACTTGATCTTGTACGATTTCATTTTGTTTATCTAATTAATTAAATTGTTATATTCTGTATACGGGGGTTCGTGTTGTTTTGTTATATATTTCTGTTCAGATCATCCACTTATTCCATCCATTAATTTTATATTTTAATATTCGATCGATCTGGGCTATAATACTGAGGTCGCCCATCCATTTCCCTTTGACATCTATAGCCCAAAAGAAATTAAAACACCATCACACTTGTGCACGTCCTGGAGCAAAACCCAATTGTTGAACACGCGCTAGCTATTGTTACATGCAAGCTGATCATCGATGGGGAACACTCTTTGCACCACTCCCTATTGCGCTACTCACTGTCAATTACTTCCTTCAATTTAGGACATCACTATCCTACAGCAATAGAGAATGATGGAACTGATGCAGTTATTTCGAGAAATCAAGAAAATCCAAAGACAGATTAAATATTGAGAATTTAGCAAAGAAACAATCTGTTTAGACTATAAGAGATCAATTTTGAATAGATTAAAAAGACTCAGAGACACAGAGGAAACAAGAGAGAATACAGAAAGACCAATAGCAAAGACACAACCTAAATATGCAACTGAACCATCAGTTACTGTCACAAACCAATCCTAGTCCCTGAATACAAATATATCCATATTTTGGAAACAAGTTATTAAACAATTGGAAACTGAAATAGGTGACTTGTTTGATGATATTAAGAGTACAATATTTACCAGCAACTGAAGAACAAACTCTACATGGATTATTTACCACTCAAGGAAGAAAACTTAGAGGATACAAAGATGCTGTTCAATTTCAACCTAAAAAAGAAGCCTTTAAAAGAAAACTCGAATATCTTGATGAATGGAGTAAGCAAAGAAACACATGATCGTGAAAAAATATATATTGCAGACTCAACCGTGGGAAAGTTAAAATTATGAGGACATAACTAATTGAAAGTTTTGAACAATTTGAAAAATTACACATTCAACATAGAAAAATATTAACAATAATAAGTCGCAACCTTCGCAGAGAGAGGCAGCAACAACTATTAAAGAAAGGATATAGCAACTGCTGCTATTGCTACAACGATTGCAATAGATATATCAAGAGGTGCACCGTCTATAACAAATTTCGTAAACCTACTGTTTTGTCTACTCCACCAGCACCAAATATATCAATTCCATCCACTGATTTTAATCCCCAACTCAACCTGCTCCAGACCAATCGTTTTTAAAATAATTTAAACAGACTTGAAAACTTTAGCCCATTATTTGGATGGATTAGGCAAAAGAGCAGCAAAAGCAATATTGTCTGAAATTATTAGTAGTTTGACAGGCTGGTTATTATTTCCTTCCTTTTCTAACGAAATATGTTACTTGTCTTGTTTTAAGTTGGTTTGTTACAAACATTTTTGTTCTGAGAAGAATGAAAAGATTTGTAACCTATATCAAAAGTAAACCATCCAAACTATAAGTATCAAAATGAATGACCATTTGTTCAATTAAATGGTCAATGCTGTTTTGGTTGTTTTATTTGTTTGTTTGTTTGTTTGGGGGTTGGGTTGGGGGGAGAAGCCTGGGGGAGTATCTAAATTGCTACGGATATTTTCAAGCACACAGAAACTGACAGAAGTAACAACATTGCTATGCACAACTTCGTAGTCATAAATTTTACCCAGTTGGTCGTATCTTTGTCTTCTACACTTTTGTATCTTACTGTTATTGTTACTGTTACTGTTACTGTTACTGTTCCTGTTATTGTTATTGTTATTGTTACTGTTATTGTTACTGTTACTGTTATTGTTACTGTTGTTGTTACTGTTACCGTTACTGTTACTGTTATCGTTACTGTTATTGTTACTGTTACTGTTATTGTTACTGTTATTGTTACTGTTATTGTTATTGTTACTGTTATTGTTACTGTTATTATTAATGTTATTGTTACTGTTACTGTTATTGTTACTGTTACTGTTACTGTTATTGTTATTGTTACTGTTATTGTTACTGTTACTGTTATTGTTACTGTTATTGTTAATGTTATTGTTACTGTTACTGTTATTGTTACTGTTACTGTTACTGTTACTGTTATTGTTACTGTTATTGTTATTGTTATTGTTATTGTTATTGTTACATGAAGCTTATTAGCCTTTCATTTAAGCATATTGCCATGTTTTGAGTACATGGGTCTGGTTACAAGTAATCAGAATTTTGAATCAGCCCTCCTATAATACAGAAGTAGATTCATTAAAATTGGCAAGGCCTAATAGCTGGTATATATACTTATATTTGGATCAGAATCATGGTATACTAATACAAGAGTATTTAGCAATTTGTCATACAAGTATAGAGCACAAAGAAATATTAATACAAAATGAGTGTAATACAGCTGATTTGGTGTAGAAAAAAGACGATAAATACATATATCAGTCTTTGGAATACTTACCTCTAAGTTATTAGTCCCAGTTTACCGATTCACTGAATTTCCAAAAAAAAGTGTCGTTGCATTCGATGACACTACCCATTTTCATAACGATCTCAACAGATACCAAAAACCTAAACACCATTACCCCTAAACAGCATAACCCAGTATGGTATTTATTGTTGGAATTTCACCATAATGGTTTTATCTGTCATTATCTTGTTGTCATAGAATATTTCGTTATCTTGTTGTCCTTTTTAATACTGATACCGTCGCAGCATACTGAGTAATGGACTTCATCACTTTGATCCAACTTTGAAATACCTTCATCTGGAAGACCGTTACTATCTCGCCAAATAATGTATGTCCAGTCATTTGCTCTCTTTGTCTGCCATATCATTCATGTCATCAGCTGATAATATGTTCCAATACTCAACATTACCCGAAACATAGTTTTAATTTACGTTTTTAAGTCCATAATACATCTAATGTAGGTTACCCAAAGCCTTGGTGTCCATTTGTTTCTTCTTATGACCCATACTCGACCAAGTACTAGTTTTTGTCTTTCATATATCTCAAATCATTGTGGAATTTTGAAATTGTTGCACATCACATTAAATTGTTTCAAATCTATATTGTCGTTATTCGATTTGAACTCATTTTCATCAGGGAGATGTATCTTACATTCAGCCAACAGCAAATCGTATATGGATATAAACCTAAATTTTTAGAACTGATATGACCAAGTCTTGTATGTTTTTGTCTGTCAGATGACAGTATAAAATTACGCAACCATATAGTATAGTTCTATATACAATTTAGCTGATTCGCCGAAAGGTAATATCATGCTGTGATCTGTATCGTTTCATTGATTCAACACTGTCAAATTTTAGCATGCATTGAGTTTCAATATAGAAAATTGTATCTGGTTCAATTTATTTGTCATTTAAACTAGTTAAAGTGAGCTACTCAATTTTATGCGTTGAACTGTGTTGTGGGACAAGAATTAATTGCTGTACAGGGTGTTTTCTTATCTTGGTTTTCTTTTATTTATTTTTTTCTGTTTTTTTTTTTTTTTTTTTTTTTTAGTTTTGCTCCCTTGTATGAATTTGTGATCTCTTAAATGGTGATCATTGTTTCTTTTTCTTTAGTGTGTTTTAATTCTTGATGCAATCGTACCTAATCAGTACCGCTATAAATAATTCGACTGAGCTCTTTGTGAACTGATTTGAGGTAAAAACAAAATCATGAAGGAGTGAATTTAGCAGTTTTTATTGTCGAGCATAGATTGTATATGATCTTCATTGAACTTTATCATGACACCCTCAAAGGCACACAAATGACAAAAGGAATTTAAAGTTGCTGTAAATTTTTAATTTAAAAAGTGTACCATCTCCATGCATGACATTTATAGTGTTGCTTATATTACAACATAATCTTTTGTGTTTGGTTAATATTTCAGTTGTATTGAAATGTATAAGCATTCTCTGCATATGTTCTTCTGTCCGTTTCGTACTTTAATTTGGGATGATAACAATTTCGATATATCCTTAAGGCCAACGTAATGTCACTTTCTTTCTTTGCACTCGCGGTTAAAATAATTAGCATAATCATGATTATCTCATTTCGTTTAGCGGACGCTCTGAGATATTATGTACTTCTGACAGGTGTAAGGTGGAGTATAACACATACATTGGAGAGAATGTTGACATACCCCTATGTTTCTTTCACGTACTGTGATTGGAATTTCTTTGGATATTGTACTTGTGTAAATTGTGCATGGTCTAATCAAACATCTAGCCAAAATGACTGCTCCCGTATAAAAAAAAGTTGTCAACTTGTTTTTTCTTTTACAATTTACCACTGATGTCCAAGAAGTGAAAATGACCAAGCGGAGATAGCAGTTTTTATACATGCAAATCTTAAGTAAGGGCAGGCTATATACTCTGCAATCCAAACTGCGCCCATCAATCATATACCATAAGGGAAATAACAGTTCTTTTGACAACATCTAAGATATAAAAAAGTCTTTTCTGAATAGCTAGCACAACCAGTGAGGAAAACCGGGCAAATTATTTTTCTTTAAAAATCTAACAATGTATAAAGTACGAAACTGTAGAGTGCCACCTTAAAACAAATAATTTTGAAAATTTGTGCAGTTTGTTTTCTTATATCATCATGTATGATGATCTCAGCATAATGATACATTAACAGTGATGTTATGCATGAAAACAAGCTAATTATGCTTATTTTACTCTTGCTTACACAATATGCCTTGGGGCAGTATTATATGTGTAATGACTTTAATTACGTGGAAAGTAGAAGCCTTGGAACACATGAATGAAGTAAGCTTTAAAAACTGTTGCATGAAGTGAAAAAGAATATAGTGAAAATATTTATTTTCATTCATGTGATCTCTATGGCAGAGCTCTACAAATAATATGTAATTTATGAAAAGAGTGACAGCTGTAAGGTGAAGTTGTTTACATTTGCAAGATACACAGTGGAGATAATGGTTGCATATTTCTATGTTACTTTTATTTACTGTGGCTGAAATTTATTTGGATATTATTCTTGCGTAAATTGTTCATGATCTAAGCACACAGCTAACCAAGATGACTGCTGCCATGTGTAATATACTTGCTCCATGTATTTAACAAGAATTCTATTTTCTCACTCTTGTCTCTAACGTTTGCTAGCTTGTCGATATTTGTAATTGTTAGGCAGAGAGTTCAATGCATGTATTGAGAAATACTCAGTTTCAATGAGCAATTGGGTTATAGAGAATTACAGAGGAATCAGATTCCTTCCGCGAAAATGAGCACTACTTTCTCAGCAACATAGTCTACTCACGAAACCAATACATATCAATTATCAAGTAATCACAGCAGAGATCACCACGGCTACTCATAATTATAAAGCTTCATAATAAATTAAATGATAATTGCACCAATATGAACTAGTGTTAACACAAAGTCCATACTAAGGACTTCATGAGCATTGCTTGAAAAGTGATGGTGTGCTCATTTGAGTCTGTAGATGTTGTATAGTGCTCGTCAACTGGGTGATGAATATGACACCACACAGTCCCTCAATGTAATGTCTAATACCTTTATACTAAGTGATAATGTTGACTAGCGGCCCATAAGTATCGACACTTGGCTGACACTGAATGACATTTGGATATTCGTTAATGAGGGCAAACGTCCTCTGACCTTTTACGTCTTAGAATAATAATAATAATAATAATAATAATAATAATAATAATAATAATAATAGTAATAATAATAGACTAATAATACTAATAATAATAACAGCAACAACAAAATTGTTAATAGCATAATTGTTACTATTCCTCTTTTCCACAGGTTCGTGATGGCATTGTTTTGGCTAATCCGAAATGACCTAGCTGTTCTGAGGAGTACTGCTTTTTATAGCAGGTCTGGGTTTTTTTAATTCCAAGGTTTTTAGGCTGTCTGTATTTTGCTTGATATCACTTCTGTGCTCTTACCACAATTGGTATGATTTCTGTCTTCACTTTCGCGACTTTCTCGTTTCTCTGGCCAGATTGCAGTGCTTTTCTTGTTCCTTGCGATGATCAGTTCTCTGGTACTGCTGTCTAAAATGTAGGTCAGATTCCTATCCTTGTCCGCCAATGATCTGAGCTCCTCTACTGTTTCCATTGGTCGGTCTAGATATCGAAATCCAACAGGATTTTCACCATTCTGTTCTTCGATCCCTTTCTCTGCCTAGTTGCCGTAACACTTGTGTATTCACTCAAGACCACATTTCTTACATAGTTGCTAGTGTACGTTTGGGCTGGTTTGTTGTGCCAATACATGTGGTGATTGTCGATTATTATAATTTATTTATTTACGTGATTGTCAGTTATTATTATTTATTTATTTAGTAGTAGTAGTAGTAGTAGTAGTAGTAGCAGCAGCAGCATAAGTAGTAGTATCAGTAGTTGAAGTAGCATTATTATTATTATTATTATTATTATTATTATTTACACTAAAAGTCTACAGTCTGTCTCCATAATCAGACCTATGCCTGATACATAAGTGCATGTCTTACATGATGACTAAGAGTAAACACAGTATCCTATCTAATACAGGAGGTGTGGTGGTGGTGGTGATGGTGATCGTAGGACAAACATCAGTTGATCATGTGATCAATTATCATTAATACTCATACATTTTATAGAATTAAAGGTCAGTTTTTGTGAAATGTGAGGAAAAAATAACAAACATATTACTGTAAAATGAATTTAGCACATCCAGCTATTTGGGTAAAAAGCAGAAGATGAGAAAAGGAAATAAAAAGATGAAGTCATTTCTAGAACTGTTTTATTGAGGTAGTAGCTCATGTCTGTCTTATGTCTTATATCCGGCATCCTGCCTAATGGTTTTGATATGCTGGTCCAAATATTTCTGGTTTTGTGCCACATCGATCCGTATGCCCGCACTCCACACATTGATTCTTGTGTGCATGTCCGCACGGGCAGCCAAAGTTCTGACAGCACGCACAGTCAGCACGTGTCGGTTCAAACAAACAGAAGCACCCAGTAAACTTGGCCGTCCAACCGTCGATGCCATATTCTGGGGAGGGTTTCTCTAAAGAAAGAATTGGAGATATTACATGTACGTAAATTATGTTTCAACATCACTAATCAGCATAATTCATTTCTAAGCTTTCTAACTGATTCTGGAATATATTATGGAATTATGTATCATCTTTTGCATTTATGATCTAATTTTTATTTAATTCTTTCGAGATTAGGACATTTATATTTTAAATCTTTTAATTCATTGGTTAGTACTATATCACAAGTACATGTATACTTCATCGTAATAGTTCAATTGGTGAAGGTCGATCTAAGGTGAAATCAACAACGAAGCAGGTCAATAATGGCACGCGAGTTTGAATATGGGTTACGTAAACAAGCGTGGAATACATAGTACACTTAATCTGTAGAAAGCTGTCACGCGCGCTCTGGCATTTGATTGTTTCAATGAGATCTGAAGGTCAGAACGGAACTGTTTATGTTTATCACTGCTTGAGTTGTGTTGAAATAATAAGATTTAACTGTTCGAGAAATTCTAGTGAATCAGATTTGTTTATTTGAAATGGAAATGGACACTTTATAATGAAAATACACGCACCGTGTTTATTCTTTCTGTTATATACAGCTTTAGTATGAGTCAGAGAAAAATTTGTGATTAGTATGTTGTTGGATATAGTAGAGTGAATAATCTTTGATTTAAACAGTCAGTACTTTGGGACTATGTGGTTATATTCAATGACTTGTATATTTAATTTATTCAATCCGAGCATGTGGATCTTTCAAGTACTTCAGTGATAATCTTCGTTAACGAGATTACGTTGAAGTAATAACATCTGGATTAATAATTGTGCTGAATTCAGTGTTGCCAAGATAACACATAAACACTATAAAAGCTTCGTTCGGATTACCTTAGAACAGTTTCCTAATTAGTGAGAACTGATTAGTGCATTGTTAGGATTACATTCTAGGAATGCATACACTGTACGTTATTTTAATTATTTGTCTTTGACTATATATTTTATTTAAATAAATTTATATTTTGGAAACATTCGCTGAGCCATTAATGGTATCACTACACTAAGTGGGCCAATGAACTGTTATTGCATGATATTGTAGTCCCTACGAAAATCATTAATATTTTCTCTAATAATTGCAGGAGATTTGCTGAGTATTAATTGTGTTAAATGGAAAGCAGATTTAAACTCTAAGCCGAAAATGAAATGTTTACAAGGATCAACCACTAGGCTCTGCGTGGGATGACTAAATAAACATGTGTGAATCAGCCAGCACCATAAAGTAAAGGTAACTTGCACTAAAATGTCCACTTATGTCATTAGCATGCAACTAAATTTTAGAAAATGCGGTATGACCTATACTGAGACAGATATAGAAAGAAGAGTATATATATATATATATATATATATATATATATATATATATATATATATATATATATATATATATATATATATATATATATATATATATATATATATATAGCTATGTATATGTAATTTAATTATTTGTTACATTTTTTTAGAAATTCAATTCAGTTCTGATTGACCTGACTTTTTTATTTTACTGATAAACAACCAGTAGTAGAAACACTGTATCTAGTTGCTGACCTTGATTCAGAACTAGTAAGGTTTCTAGTAAACAACGCTTTTTAATTTTTTCATTCCCAGAGTAAGAACCATTCATTTCAGCTAAGGCCATACTGGGAGTACGTGATGTTAGGCATGTAAAAAGCTTCTATATTGTTCTGGAAGGATGACCACATGACCCTCATACGGGAATCTGTTTTGCGTCTTAACTTACTGTATAACTGTTTTCTTAATAACATTTAGCCAGTCCGGGCTCTAACTCTTTAACACTTAAAGGTGTTTTGTTGTGACCAGTTTGAGTTGAAATTCTATTTTATGGAATTAGTGATTCTTTTTCCCTGGAAACATATATAAGTGCTCATACAGAATTCTTGGACAAAGACATTCACTGAAATTTATTCGGAATACCAAACTGGAATATTATTTTCTGTGATTCAACAAAGAACTGTTGACACATCAGTACAACGCTGACTAATGCATACGTCATCGCCTTCCATCTTGGAATTTCATCGGGACTCGAACTCAGATTCATTTAGGACTTTTAATGAAAGGACTTCTATTTTTTAATTTTTTGATTCATTTTGGATTTGATTAGTAAAACCGTAAGTTCTTTTTCTCATTTTTACCTTGGTTTTCTAGGGAAATAAATTATTTGTTAAATTTTACAAAGCTTGTTGTCTTCACTCTTTTCTTGTTACTTTTTGTAGAAGCCTAACAGGTCAATATATATATATATATATATATATATATATATATATATATATATATATATATATATATATATATATATATATATATATATATATATATATATATATATATATATATATATATGTGTGTGTGTGTGTGTGTGTGTGTCTGTGTGTGTGTGTGTGTGTGTGTGTGTGTGTGTGTGTGTGTGTATTCTGTCCATTTGGTGACTAGTATACATAAGATTTGCCTTAGTGCATCTGCAATTATAACTCTAAATGTTGAAACGTGTTATAAAAATATATATAAGGAACTTAATTAGTGTATTAATAATAAAGCTTTTACATATATGAAAAGAATTTCAACACAGAAAATTCGAAGGGAAACATATTAGTTTGTTTGGTTCTGAAAAGATAAAGAAACTATATTCATTCGGATCAAGAACGTACTGTATATTGATTCCACCGACGGCAAAATATAAACTTTGATGCATGAACTCAAGGTGCCCTTGAAAAGAAATGTACAGGACTAATATGAAGTAGATGTAGTTTCCAGAGTAAGTGGGTTGTGCATATACCCGTATAGTGCGTACAATCTGCACCGCATATATTCACTTATAAGTCCGATATAATACACATTCCCAGATCTACCTTCGAATTATATGCACCGACAGATCTGGGTCTATTTAGTTGGTTATGATTAATCAGCGGAGCAAACAGCATAACCCCGATTTCTGAGCGATGACAGATCGGGGCGATATTGCCTACCGTTAG
The DNA here is from genome assembly GCA_016617855.1 of Megalonaias nervosa. Lineage (NCBI taxonomy): Eukaryota > Metazoa > Mollusca > Bivalvia > Unionida > Unionidae > Megalonaias > Megalonaias nervosa. The sequence continues at coordinate 31,329 of JAECUM010008601.1, read as the reverse complement.
GTCAAACTTATTAGCGGGTACATACGGTGTATTATCTTCACTACCGGTAACGGAAATGTACCTGATTTTTATGTTTTGTACACCTGTGGATAAGTATCTATCGCCATTACTCATTTCCATCTAATAAATTTTGTCCATAGTCATCCTACTATATGTAAACTATAATATCGTATGTTTTCACGCATACACGTGCTGGTGTGTTTATTTCTCTTCCGCTGCATTCAGAGTAACCGTGCGCGTACGAATACATTCAGCATAAGTCGGTAAAAAGGTATGTTAATTTGCTGATATTATCTCAGGTCTCATCTTCGGTAGCCATGGTGCCCATGTACACCTTGGCGGATCGATCAGATATTTCTGTTCTTCGGGTCTGTGAATTTCAAGCAAAGGCAAGCCACGGCATCCACTCAAAATCAAGTTGTTCAAATTAGAACACTGTTTCCACATGATATAAACACGGCGAGCACACAACTGGAATGGACTATTTGGTCTATAAGCAATTTTTCACTGCCGGTCCGTGTTTGTACAAATACATACTTTCGCTCAAATACACCTGTAATGGCTTCTCTCGGGTAAGTTACCGTACTTTCGATGTTGCACTTACAATGTATCCTTTTGAAGGCAGTTACCGCCACCATTTTCGGCCGATCTACAATGCACCGTTGTTACACGTTATTGATTAGTTGGCATTGCATACTAAAAGGGAGACAACTCATGAAATCCAATAGATGTCGCTAAGACAAAACATTAATATATCTACTCGATCCGCCAAGGTGTAGATAGGGTTAACATATCGGAACTTGGCGAGCGAAGATAGTCAGGACTTGGACTTTACTACAGCACAATTTACAAGTGTGTAATAAACATTTTATTTTTTAAAATACATAACTTTATGTGATATTTGCCAAGATAGCTCATTTTCTATCTAGTTTTCTCACTCAAAATTAAAACAAAATAATAAGCATTTCCTTTAACCAAAATGTCTTAGACACCCTGATGACAATTTCATTTTGAAAGTCAGAGAGTCCAGATTATGTATAGTAATAAAGAATTACTTTGTTATATATTTCACGAAGTATATAAAGGCTTGCTTACGAAGGGAATTTGTAGTGTTCCGCATTTTCGGATTTTACTGATTTTCACCGATAAATTTCTTTAAAAAATAATAAAGAATTTTTTTTATTGATTTTCATCCGTTTATCAAACCCCACCTCCTCCACTTTTCCTGGTATTTATTTTCTTAAACACTGAGTCCTTACGAGAGACTGAGGCAGTTCTCTCCTGGAAACGCAGAACAGACACAGGGTGGAGGTGGGCAAATTAAAAAATTTGATGTTTCGGGCCTATCTCTTTGTTTCTATTCACAAAAAGGTAACCAAAAGCCAATAATAAAAACTTTCTTACTTTAGTTAAAGACCTTTTTGTAAGGCAATGAATAATGTTAATAAATGTGTGTGTATATCATTAATTATTTTTTTTTAAATCATCCCCTTTTTACCGATTCTGACAGTTTTTTATATTCTTTTATATATATATATATATATATATATATATATATATATATATATATATATATATATATATATATATATATATATATATATATATATATATATATATATATATATATATATATATTTGAACCCGATTTAATGCTTGGAAAATATAGATAGACAACTTCTCTGATTTTTGTAATATAAAATATATACCGAAAATGCGAGACACCTATAATCTTCTAAATTTAACCCATTTTACAATAATAAAAATTCTTAGCCAAACGACCTGTTTTACAAATTCAACAGCGAGTCCGTGAGACAATACAGCACAACAAAGCGAAATCGACTATCCAAGACTGGTAAGGAAATACAGTACAACAAAACAAGTTGACTATTCAAAACTGGCAAGGAAATACAGTATCACAAAGCAGATTCGACTATTCAAGACTGACAGGACATTTCCTGGAATCGGAATTGTAGTAGAAATTTTGCTGGAAAAAAAATACAGTGAAAATGAATTAGAGACTTAATAGTTCCAGGTTTCTTAAAATCAAATCAAAACTTACCCTGTCCGCAACTGTCCATATCGTCACATTTACTGCACATGTTTTGAGATCCCTCTGGACACTGGCACGCACCCTCCTCGCAGCACGCACAGTCCGTACGACCGTTGTTGAAAGAGCAAGCACAGCCAGTGGAGTTTCTACGTAAAAATATTATACATACGAATATAATTTGTTGAAAACATGTCTTATACATATGTCTTTGAAAGAATTCGTTGCTTGATTTTAAATGGTTTTGACCAAAAGAATGTCTTGTAGTGTCCGTTGTTTGTCATGGCCACATTAATTAATTCTACGTACCAAATAAGAGGATAAAGATCCAAGTACTGTATATGTGGGTATTTCTGACGTGATGGCATGGTAGTGTAAATTTTTTATAAAATGATTTTGGATAGGGGATCAAAAGTGATTAAAATTCGTTTACTCTAAATATACAAAGATTCTATCAGCTTATATCAGGTACTCGGCAAGGCACGGTTTAATGGTGTGACGTGATTAATGGTGTGAAGTGCTAGATGAGGCATGTATAACACTGTGAAGTACTAAGAGATGTATGTTATGGCGTGAAATGCTAAGGGAGGCATGTTTAATGGTGTGAAGTGCTAAGGCAGACATGTTTAATGGTGTGAAGTGCTAAGGCAGACATGCTTAATGGTGTGAAGTGCTAAGGCAGGCATGTTTAATGGTGTGAAGTGCTAAGGCAGACATGTTTAATGGTGTGAAGTGCTAAGGCAGACATGTTTAATGGTGTGAAGTGCTAAGGCAGACATGTTTAATGGTGTGAAGTGCTAAGGCAGACATGTTTAATGGTGTGAACTGCTAAGGAAGACATGTTTAATGGTGTGAAGTGCAAAGGCAAACATGTTTAATGGTGTGAACTGATAAGGGATACATGTATAATGGTGTAAGGTGCTAAGGGAGACATGTTTAATAGTGTGAAGTGCTAAGGCAGACATGTTTAATGGTGTGAAGTGCTAAGGAAGACATGTTTAATGGTGTGAAGTGCTAAGGAAGACATGTTTAATAGTGTGAAGTGCTAAGGAAGACATGTTTAATGGTGTGAAGTGCTAAGGAAGACATGTTTAATGGTGTGAAGTGCTAAGGAAGACATGTTTAATGGTGTGAAGTGCTAAGGAAGACATGTTTAATGGTGTGAAGTGCTAAGGAAGACATGTTTAATGGTGTGAAGTGCTAAGGAAGACATGTTTAATAGTGTGAAGTGCTAAGGAAGACATGTTTAATGGTGTGAAGTGCTAAGGAAGACATGTTTAATGGTGTTAAGTGCAAATGCAGACATGTTTAATGGTGTGAAGTGCTAAGGCAGACATGTTTAATGGTGTGATATGCTAAGGAAGACATGTTTAATGGTGTGAAGTGCTAAGGAAGACATGTTTAATGGTGTTAAGTGCAAATGCAGACATGTTTAATGGTGTGAAGTGCTAAGGGAGACATGTTTAATGGTGTGAAGTGCTAAGGCAGACAAGTTTAATGGTGTGAAGTGCTAAGGGGGACATATTTACATCTTACATGATGATTTTCTTTTATTAAAGCCCGACAAATTTATTAATGTTTCTATACATCGAATATCGGGATGTTTTATTTTCGATACTCCGACATTAATAATCAAACAGAGACAATCTTTGCTATATCAAATAATTAAGCTGCACCATGAAAAGAACAAAATAAATTTATCAAGCAGCGTGACCTATTTTTCAAATGCTTATTCATCAAAACACAGTAGATTCAGGAGGAAGCAAAGTTGGCGACGACCGCAAGAAGAAGTAAAGAAAGCAAAAAGATATGTTGCTGTAAACAACAACGATGGTAACAGTGAAGATGACAATGATGGCCATGGAAACACATGGGAACAGTAATACCGTGTCCAGACATCCGGTCGTGGCAGTATTTGACCTCCAAGAGGGGCGATATTTGGAGTGTCCACGGTAGGTGTGGGCGATGGTGGTAGGTGAGCTGAACAAAAGAAACAAAAACCGCATATGAACTACGAATTTTTAACAGAAATGCAGAAACTTGCGTGAAGAAACCCTCGCATCAGCCAGCTATAGTTTTCAACGGCCATTGTGTCTTGTACGGGGAATAAAGGCCACAAGCGGATAAATCCGGATATATATATATATATATATATATATATATATATATATATATATATATATATATATATATATATGTATATATATATATATATATAGCTCCATTATTGTCTATTTACCAGTGGATAAGTGAATTATATAAAATCACAACTATTCTAAACCAACGTCTCAATACTTATTTATAATGATCTGTCTCCTTGATTGTCGCCTATTTAATAACATGTCATACATAAAATGTGTGTGTGTGTGTGTGTGTGTGTGTGTGAGAGAGAGAGAGAGAGAGAGAGAGAGAGAGAGAGAGAGAGAGAGAGAGAGAGAGAGAGAGTAAGTTTTAATTCTATCGTCACATCTCAACATTTGAAAAAGGAAACACCCCAACTTTACAAGTGAAGATACTTTACCCTATAAATCACTTTCTCCTAACGATTTTTTTGCGACATAAATCACTTGACGAATGAATTCTTGCAATGGATACAGCTCCTTACGATTATTTAGAATAAAATGTATTTTCAAGAGGGAGATAAATGATACTTGAAAAAGAAAAAGAAATTGAAGAAAACAATGCAGTGGTTGTATATGCATTAACGACTGTGATCATATATTGAAATGATAGAATTTTTTATTTAATTGTATATTCCATTACATATAATGTAAGAAATAAGGTCTCGCTCAGTTTAGACTTACAGAAGCCGCCTCCATCTTGTGTCCAACCGGATGGGTTAGTGGCGGGATTGCAAATTCCTTTGTGTGTGATCGCGTCTGATTCCCCGGATGTATAACACTTGTAGCTTATTAGACATGTGTTCAGCTGCACAATTAAAACGAAATTGCATGAAGAAAAAAAAAATATTACTTTGTTAATCATAATTTTTCTCTTTAATAGAGGTTTCAGGAGGACTAAACCCGGATTGATCGTTCTATTTTTTAAGTATTAAATAATTCAGAACGCTGTGTTGTATTGTTGAGTGTTGTTCTAATACAAAGTGATTTAAAAACAATCTTTTTTTTTTTTTGCAAAGTTAAATTGATGAGTTTAAAGCTTTATGACATCATGTATGAGGGGGATCTGAGTTTTGTGACGAAATGTGACGAGGTTGGAGGGGTCAAATATCTGCCAAAATTGCTTTACATCAAATGGGCACCTGCACGAAGGGGTAAGGGGAGGGGAGGCACTTCCCCCACCCCACCCCACCCCGCGATTTCACCTCTAAATATGTTTTGGCCTACATCCATAAATCTTAATAGCTGACCACTGCATGTTTGCCACGCACCCACCCCACTAAAATAATTCTGCTGACGCCCTTGTGACGTCATATATGGATGCCCCTTAATATGCTAGAACAAACTTTAGTAGCACGTTAACTTCCACTCACTTTCTTAGTTTTATCATGAAGAAAATATTTCAAAATAATGAATTCGGACCTACTAAACTTATAGTACACAAACCTTTCACGGGTATCTTTGTAAGTTTTTATTCTCGTGTCATATATGATTTAAATGCATTGCTAATCTTTATCAAAAAGTGAGTACCAAAGTTTTGCTGAACCAATGAAATGCAACAACAATGGTAATGTTAGTAGAACGCAGAAGTAATGAAAATTGTTGACGAAATGAAGGCAAATAAACATATAAAAATTCTGGACGTTGAACAATGATTCAAGGGTGAAAACCTGCATAAGCCAATAGTAGCAACGTGAAAAATTGATATTATTGCCGAAAGGTTGCCGGAAGTTAAGTAGAACGTCCAAACTTCGAAAAGTTTGACGCATGAAAAAGCAGTTTCAGTTGGCTGGAAATATCTCACAGGAGCTGGACCTTCTGATATCCAGTAACGTCTTGAAACACTATCAATCTAATATATATATATATGTATGTGTATTACTCGTATTACTGTAACGGCAGCTTCCCAAAACAATGAAGATGGCGTCTCCTCTGTATTCAAAGGAAAATAAAATTACCCTATATGAATTTAATTAATGAACAAATGGTAAAGAAGCTACACGATGCAAAAACGAAATAAAACAATATTTGCACTGGGTCATGAATTTAAAAGATGGATGGCTCTGAATGACAAGAAAAACTCCAAGTACACGCTGATATAGCTACTGTCCAGCTGGACGTGTAATTTCGGTATGTGTTCTGGGATTTTTATTTACATTCTTTTTGTTTAAAAGATATTCGCGAATAGTTTTAATCGGCTGGGCTCAATATCAGATTGATGCAACTGCTATACAGTGTTTTGCTTTGCGCTTTTTAAATTTTTGATGTAAGCTGAAAAATAAGTAAAATAGATGTCGTGTCAATCATTGTTGACCACGTGAGTAGTTAATGGGGATACCGTAGGGACAATTGGAATTAGCATTACGGGACCCTATTTTGTACTATAGGGACACGATTTATAGGGACAAAATATCCTACTTTGTACTGCAGGGACACGATTTATGGTGACAAAATATCACCCTGGGATACTATAGGGACAAGGGGAATTTGAACAGGTAGGATGACGTCACGGTACTGGACACTTGCAAGTACCGTGACGTCATGCCACCTGTTTCATTTCTATACAAAGTTTTATGCATTCGTGTTCGTGTCAGCGGACAGTATAGTATGTTTTATGCCTTCACGTTCGTTTCCATAGATTGATGAACATCAATCTATCCTACCCAAATTATACAACCGACTAAAAAATATTTTAGGTAAGAGAATAATGTTTTAGGGAGTTAAACATAAATTATACAATCGAATAAAAAAATTTTAGGCAAGAAAGAATAAATCTTTTCGAGGCATATGAAAATGACCCTGAAAAGGGCCTTTGGATTTCTTCTTTTTTCTTCTAAGTTCTCTTCCTCCACCAACTTCTTATTTTCTGTCCTACACTTTTTCCACCTCCACTTTTTGTCTTCTTCTCATTCTTTTCCTCCTTCTCCTTTTTTTCCTTCTCCTTCTCTTTCTCCTCCTTCCTTTTCTCATTTTCTTCTTCCTTTTCTATCTTTTCGTTCCACTCCCTCATTCTCCTTTTATCTTCTATATCTTCCTTTTCGTCCATTTCAATCCTAATCATTTCATTTAATATGTCCTTACTTCTCTTTAAATTATTAATTTCCATGCTTAGGCTATGGGGACTATAAGCCCCAAACTGCATTCGGACTAGCATCTCCTCCACCATTCCTAAGGTGTCCAGCACCTCCTGCAATCTAATCATTCTCTCCATGTTGCTCACGATGTTGTATTCTGTGATAAAATGGCTCGAATGACTTGACTTGACTTTGAAATTAAGGTCGCGTGCGCCCATTATACATGTGCGACCGTTTAATGTCCGCATGGCGGACTACTAAATGATCCTGGGGGAAGGAAAACGTACCACATCCCCCAGGCTTTAATGCCCTCAAAGAGGGCTTCTAAATGGGCCCAAGATGTTTCTTAATTCCATCTGGTGACGACTGTGTAATGTTGCAGCCATTTCACCAGCTAGAAGCTATTGCTTGAGAGGGAATGGACCCTATTATCCACACAAACGGACGCGAATGCATAAAACACACCATACCTACTATCCACACAAACGGACGCGAATGCATAAAACAGACACATATATATACTATCCACACAAACGTGAAGAGAAGAAAAAATACACCATACCTACTATCCACACAATCGGACGCGAACGCATAAAACACACCATACATACTATCCACACAAACGGACGCGAATGCGTAAAACACACCATACTTACTATCCACACAAATGGACGCGAACGCAAACACACACACACATCAGTAACGAAGTGAGTGTTTATAGTCACACTACTCTATATTCACACAAATTGGCAACTTGAAAAATGTCAATTTTCTAGAGATCTGGTTAGACCTGACAAGGGCTGTTTTTAGAACTCCAAATACACCTGGCTAATGATGACATCTCCCAGACCGGGCACCATACACAAAACGATGGCTCCAGTCCTGTTTCCAATTGATGTTTGTTCTTGGGAGCGCAGAGGGAAGTTGACTGGCTTCAGATCCCTAATCTTCAGTTTCTGGAATTTTGAAGACTACCCTCTGTCTTCTTCTGTTTTGTAGCCGGGGATGACGCTGCGGCTCCCATTCTTGCCGCTGTCTCTCCAAGTCCTCCAATGCTTCCTGCTCCCAGTTTTCCATCTGAGGGACAGCGACTCTTGGTACTGGTGGTTGTGGTAGTGGCAGTGGCTGTCGTTGTGGTGGTAGTGCCTGTGGAGGTGTCCTCACCTCAGCTTTCACTTCACACACAGGTCTCATTATAAGGTGAGGTAGAATCCCTTTCTTCTCCTCTTCTTTCTTTTTCTTCTCCTCCTCTTCAAGCCTGGCTTCTTCGGCTATAGCCTCCATAGCCAGCTCATCTAGCAACCGCCTGGCATATTCCAGGTGCATTTGGAGTTCTAGTAGTTTCGTTAGTCTGCTCATTTCTTTGCAGTTGTTACGTCAACGCGGGTAGCCAGACTGAGGAGCGCTCTGCTTTATATTCGTGGAGCACGGACGTGAAGGTAAACATCCCCTTTCACCAAAACTTACCATAATAAAAAAAAAAACATTGAACGCGCGGACCTAAAAGAAACACTCACGTTGACTTTTTTACTTACAAACACAGAAAGTAAGTGCTTATAGACACACTTCTATTTTTTTTTAAAAAAAAAACATAAATATACAAATTTTCGTTTGGCAATTGAAATAGTATGTCTTTTCGAGAGTATTGGGTAGCCCTGAAAAGGGCTGTTTTTTGTTGACGGGGAGTGATGGCAATCTTTTTTTACTGTCTAAGATTGCGTCCTCGTCTGGTGGCAGGCTTTCCTATACGATACGGCCTGCTTCTGCGGAAAGGCAAGGAGAACTCTTAAATGTCCACACGACAGTCAACAAAACCTCTGTCTGGTTCTTGCTGCTGCTGCTGCTGCTGCTGTTGCTGCTGTTGTTGTTGCTGCTGTTCACTCTGCTTCTGAAGTCTGTACTTCTCTGTCCATTCTTCTTGTTCTTTTTTGATTTTCTCTCTGAAGGCCTCTTATATCATGTCTTGGGCTATTGATAACATCCTGACATTCTCTATCTCTTTAGGTTTTGGTATCAGGTTTAGCCTGACACGATGTAAATTCACGTAAGCTTCGTTCAGCTTGGCTTGTCTGGAAGGCATCTTCATAGGTTGACGAGTCAACAGTGGATAACCAGACTGGAGACCAACCCGCTTTATATGGTTCAAACGCGGACGCGATAGAAAACATCCCTACTAGGGTTTTTTTGTTTGGGTCCAAACGTTATGATAACCCATGTCATGGTGAGGGATAGAGAGAAGTCAAAGAGCATATATTCACAGTCTTTTTTGAAAACAAACGACAGACACATTTTTTTCAAAACAACATTTTTTATTCATGCAAACAATGAACCACTAACAATTAACAACAACATCAAATAAACTATTTTTGACAAGGTTGACAACGTTGTGAAATCATGTGAGATTTCCACTGATGGAAGTCATGAGGCCATTGATGTACACTATGTTTCCTAGCTAAAGACAAAAGATAGCCATAATGGTCACAAAACCAGCGATCCACTTTCTCATCGTTTCTAGAAGAGTTACGATCAAAATAAGACTGCGTTGATAAAGAAAATACACACAATATTGTCATCACACAACATGGAATCTGTGCCTTGTAATTTCACATTATTGAATCGTGTCGTCTGGGCATTTCTTCTCATAGAGTCGATGATGTCGTCTTCCAAAGGGGGTAATCCATACGAATCAAAATACTCCACACAATCCTCTTGAGCATAGTAGACGGCGACCCAGTGAGTTCCTGGGAGATGACTATCGTCCGTGTTGATGACATAAGCTTGATGGTCTTGAGGTTTGCGATGAGGTAGTTCATCTTTAGCGCACACGACAGGATTCCAAGAAGCAGTGTACGAACTGTTGTTCAAAAGGTAATAAAGTTCCCAGGTATCCATTTTTTGTTTTGTTGTTGTTTTTTCACAGGTAATGATAAGTCATCAATTCAATTCTGACTTTTTATTTGAAAAGCTCTGTCAAGTAGCCGTTTCTTCGCTTCGTCTCCGCACTCTGGGCTAAGAGAGATTCAGTGCGATAGATCTCTATAGTAGACAAGGGTGGGCAGGAATGATCACGCAAGCCTTTATACCACTCATGCAACACTGCTTCTTCCGAGATGAGACTCCAGAGCTTCGTCCAGATACTCGTCCAATTTTTCTTCTTGACTCATCATCAAACATTTATCGTGTTGAATTTAACTGGAATGATCGTTTTGACATCCATAGCAATCTTTCTTACTCAGTTCCATAATTTTATCCTCCAGGTGTTTGGCAAAATGGGTCACTAAATGTTGTTCTTGTTCCGGCCATCTGGACGTGACCACTACGTTCTCTTTGTCTTGGTCTTGGGGTTCTGTTTTCACGCTATCCTCCCATCCCATTTCCAAAGATTCTCTACCGTTCAATGAGGGATAAGAGTCTTCCATAGTTTCTAATAGTCTAGAATGACTTCTCTCAAACTGTTGATTTCGATGGTATTATCGAATTCGGCATACAAGATGACGTAGACGTTCTCGGTGAGAACTTCTGCAAACTGAAGTTCCACACGTAGTTGACCGGATTTTATAGGGTGGAAATGTCCCTCGTCGCTGCCTTGCTCTGGAGTGAAATCAAAGGCCCACAAAGTGTAACCTCCGACATAATCTTCGTACGAAATACCGTGACTGGTGTTGGTTCCTAGTTGTCCGGTAGCTTCGTACAGGGACAAGTACGATCTCAAGTAATTTTTCTGGGTACAGTTAGGTTCGAAGGGTCTGGTACAGAAGGTCTTGCCATCGCAACTCACTTCGATCTTGGACACTTTGTAGTGCTTAAACTGGAAAGGATTTTGATCGTGTGCTCCTTTGAGGGCTGCATTACTGACGATGCCAACGATTAAACGTTTGGGTAACTGTCCTTGGAACAGATGATCTTCGATCTTGGATTGGAGTCTAGCAGCAATGGTGAACGTTTTCACTTCTACACGTCGTATCGGATACTTGGCGGTCGTTCTGCTCAGTGTGTGACTGATATCGTTTCCCGCTTTAGGTAACACTTCTACGCGACGCACGTAAAGTCTAGCTTCTTGGATGATGGTTTTGTACTCATTGGCATGAGCCATCAAATGGAAAGCGACACTGCTGAGATTTAGTGTCAGACGAATATCCACTCAGTTGAGCAAATACTTGTCTTGCAACCACATGTCCAAATGCAAGCGATCCATCAGTTCTAAACTACGACCCTGCAGGATTTTCTTTCGACAGTCGTTAAAGCCCACATTGTGAGGATTGTCATCGGCTGTCAAGGCTGTGTCGTTAAACGTGTCCTCACCTGAGGTGTCAGGTTTCCATACCACGCAAGCATCCAGATGAGTGTTCTTGGCCTCTTTTCCGTACGTCAAGAGATTTTCTAGGTACGCTCGGTAAGGGTAAGTATCCATGCTACTGCTGACCAGTTTGTTATTCAAGTACAAATCCACTTCGATGAACGAGGAATGCATGAAATTGTTGACGGGAGCTACTCTGGCATCGGCTCCCGGATTGGTGTTGTCCGTCTTGATCACTTTCAGTTTCAGATACAAGTAACTGCTATTCAGATCGATGTAATCTTCACGTTGTCCTTTGTTTAAAAACTCGATGGGAGCTGAATCCGTCAAAGAAGAGACGGGATGAAATTCGACCCATTGGGATTCTTGCATTGTCATCATGGTGGTTGGCATGGCAAACAGATCCAGTTCCGACTTGAAACAAGCGCAAGACTCTTGGTGTATCATTTTTCTCTGATTTAATAATCAAAAACGTCTAACTCTCGGACGGTTTTTCTTTTCTTAGTCTTTCTAGCTCTAGGGGCGTGAAGTCCTCTGAAGGGGTGTTTTCGTCGTCTTTTTCTGCCTTGTCCTTGCTGTGGTGCCAGGGAAGCAGGAAAGCCTGACTCGGCATCGCCCAGGGCATTTATAGGAGTTTCTCGTCGGCCCAAAATGTCTTTACCTGTTTGAAGCAAGACATTTTTGCCAGCTCTCAAGAAAACTTCTTTGGGGTTTTGTTTGTCGATGATGACATTTTGGAGAAATTCTTTACCTTGCGTCAACGCGACATCTTTCAAGGCGTGCAATCCCCGTGTCACCATCGGTTTCAAAACGTTAGCCACCGAACGAAAGGCTGATTTTAGCATATTTCCTAAACCATGTCCTTGCTGTCGAGCGACTCCTTGGTACACAGGATACATGACTGACAAAAGGTTAGAGTAATCGTTTTCGAAAATGGAGTTTCACTGTGACTTTCCCTTTGGTGAATGGAATATTTTGTCCCAGATCTCCTTTTATAGTAATGTTGACAGTGTCGAAATACGACTTACTGACGGGCAAGTAGTGAGGATGTACAAATTCGCGGTAAACGTGATAGGTGTTTCCACCTTCCTCGTCAGCGTTCGTGACAGAATCCACTTTGAAAGGAATGACACTCAGTAACGGTACGGAGGTGTGTCCCACCACGTTGTACTCCGCCACATCGGAGTATACAAAGATCAAATTCAGTTCTTGGTTCATTTCTACAGGGAATCTAAAATATTTCGCAAAATCAGAGTTACCGTTCACGGCTGGTATTTCGTTTGCAATCTTGATCAACTTGGTGTCTCCACCCAAAATGTCATACAATTCAGGACAAAATGTAATGGCCAATACTTTGTCCTCTGAAAATTTCACCGTTAGGCGACGAACTATTTTGTGGTATTCGATCATGACACATTTTCTGGTTTTCTCCAAGACTTTACCAAACACCTTATTGAACCTGTCAGCAATTGCGTTCACCAAATGTTGACCACTAAAATAATAGCCTGAGGGAATTTTCAACCGATAAGTGGCACGTTGAGTTTTGGGGTCTTGTGATTTCATAGAGTCACCTACACCTCTGCGTTCATCCAAGTGTTGTTGCACTTGCTCGTCATGAACTTCTACCGTAAAAGTGTTTTGATTTTCAACGATGTTTTTGATTTGTGTAAGGTGAATCATTTCCACTAAAGTCACTTCCCAATGGGCTTCGTGATCCAACTGGATGGCCTGAGGTAATTTGGCCGTGTAACAGCATAAGGTATTAGTGGGAAACACCTCCATGGAACTGTCACTGGGTAACGTTAAGTAAAATTGGTTGTTCATAATTCCAGAGTTTTGCTGTCCGAGGAGTCGCAGGAAGTCAGAGGAGTGTCTAAAAGAGGATGGTTAGGGTGACTGTTGGATGGGGGACAAACGTTGGACACAAGACTCCCGTTGTTGTTCCCGTTAGAGGAATATTTCAGAGATAGATTGAGAAGAAGGTAACCGATGCAGCTGCTGAGTAAAATGGTCCACAATTGTTTATCTCCATGTTGCAAACTCAAATTGGCAATGGCAGCACCGATGACACAATACACCACAAAGATTTGGCAGAAAAAGACGATTTGCGTTTTAGGCACACGTTCTCCACACCACACCCACAAGGGTTGCTTTTGTTGATCTTGCAGAGAAGAACTAGGGGAAGGAGTGGTTACAGCAATAGCTGAGGCTGTGTTGAATGGCATAATGGTCACTTCTTTTTATAGTCGATGAGTTGCGAAGTGAAGTGATTGGGTAGCCGTACTCGCTTCTGGTACACAATTTGAAAGACTTTTTCCAAGGGCCGGCTAACGATTTGGTGTCTGGGTAAACGTACAATCTTGTGAGGTTCGTGGGTGGTCACTTTCAAATTTTGATCCTGTCCAGACTGCAAGGCTTCTTTCAAGACTACAAAGTTCACTAGTGGACTGGTGCGATAATTGAGAGTCAATCCTTTCACTTTACACTCCGTGTGTACTTCTTCTTGAGGGTCACGGTATTCGTGGCCGTAATTTTTGGGACCGCCACTTGCAAAACTTAGAATCTTGTCTTCGGGATGCTCGTCCGTCCCGGCTCCTAAACGGTCTCCATCGATGACAGGGCGAGATTGACCCAGACGATCGATGTAGATGCAACTGTCCGTGTCAAAATACAGCACACGATCTCCTAACAGTTCTAAAGCTTCGTACAGTTTTAAGCAAGCATGGGTCACGTAAGCAGCAATGATGACATTTCCAAATTCGTCGGCTTCTACAAAGTCCAGTTCTTCTTCGTAATTGACTAAGATCAAGTCCTCACGAACGACGTCCACGTGTTTCGTGTATTAGGTTTTGTCGTGAATCATCTGGAAATAGCGAGAAGGTTCTGTCAAATACTCCGTCTTGGGTAAACACGGTCGTTGTGCCATTTTCCCCCACATGCAATTTAACATCACTTAGGCAAACGATCGCCTTCCTTCGTTTTTCTCGATGTAGTCTAAAGTGATGCCTTCCTGCTCCCAGTATTTCTCTTTGAATGTCTTTTGGTCTTCGGAAGTGTCGCACCAGGAAGGATAGCCACTGGCTTCTTGTTTCAGTTTCAAAAAGCATTCACGTAGTCTGCGAAAATGCCTTTTTGAGTCTCGTCGCCCTTGTAGTATTTTTCTGTCTTGGGAAACTGGTAAATTTCGTAAACTTCTAACAGTTGGTATCCCAAGTCCAGAGCTTTAAACAATTCCATGCTGACCCACGTTCCCGTCAAAGCGCGTTCTTCCTGAGTGTACTGACAAGGTCGGTCTTGGTTGCACGTTTCGGCACAAGTACGGCACAAGGGAAACATCAGTTTTCTTTGGCAATGGTGAGGTAAAACGGGATGGTTCAAGTACGTGGGAGGCAAGACTTTGCACTTGATCAATCCTTCGTATTGTCGAATGTTTTCTAGGTCGATGTGTTCCGTCAGCAATTGCGGGTGCCCTGCGGGAAAGTGATAATATTTGCACACGTACGGATATAGCGAACACACGTCCAAGTATTTGATTTCTTCTCCTTTCTCCTCGTCGGCTTGGTACAGCAAACAGGTGGCATTCGTCCGTCCTCCGTAAAAAATGTCTCGTGGGTTCAGAGGGTCCACCATCTTGTAACTTTCCACGATGCGCTTAAACTCGGGATCGGTTTTCAAACGGTGATCGTACTCGTGTTCCCACATTTTCACCACTTGGTATCCTTGCTCTTCTAACTTCAAGCGCCGCTGACAAGTGGCCTGGTACAAGTCTTCCATAGTCCGTTGTAAAAACTGATTTTTAGTGTCACGTTGAGTGTAACAGATGGGACAACCATGAAATAAGCACCCATCAAACTCGTACACGATCTTGGGGTTTTCTAAGTCCCAGCCATCCACCGAATACGTTCCGATGTCTTTTTCGCCTCCTCCGTTGCGAGCGTGTTGGATCCATTTGTCCTCCTTGTCGCACAAGTAATGTAACCAACGTAGGGCTTTGACCGAGTATTGACGTTTGACAATGTTCGTCGTTTGAGGACTTATGACAGCTAGGGTGTTTTCGGGCATGAATCGTTTGCGGTACACTAAGGAACACGCTTTGGCAATGGTGCAAGCTTCTTTCAAAGGATCGATCCCTCCGTCCTCCATGAACAGTTCTCGAAATTTTCCACAGCAACGCCGTAAAATGTCCACGTCGGAACGACAATATTTTAATATTTCTTCCTGAAAGTCGAAAGGGTCCGAGGCGTGAGTGTGGTGCCGAGCGTAGAAATCTTCTCGTTGTTCAGTACGCATGTTGTCGGGATCGTAGTAGTGAGCCTCCGGCAAATGGGGTAGAACGGAATGTTGATTGGTTTCGGTATTGAAAAAGTGTGGAAAATAGCCTTTGTTCATTTCTGTCATTCCAAACGTTTTAGGCATTCGGCTCAAAGGCATGGCCAAGTAACTCATCGAATCTTTAAACTGCACTTGTCCCACTTGCATGGAAACGATTTTGGCTCCGTTCAAAGTCACTTTAGGACGTTCGGTGCCTTCTTCCGTATAGTATCTCAAAAGAAACTGCCCATCGTATCCCGAGAAATTGTGAGCCATCACTGTGGCATAGCGATGACAATCTCCGTAAAGTTCGATATCCTCTTGGCTCCAAGTCTCGTCGATAGGGTCTAAGATCCATTGGACAAAATCGACTAGCGTGTTCGGTCCACGAAAGATTTTTTTTTTTCACGTCCTCTAGGAATCTTTGCTACAGTGAGGGCAATGAGTAAAGATAGGCTCTTGGATGCACTTCTCACACGCTCGGTGAGCCACGCAGAAATTAGGAATGTGAATGCAAGTCTTGCATGCATTCGAAATCGAAAAATATGAAATTGCCTTTCTTCTGGTTATTATCTTCTTCTTATTATTCATGTTTGGAATGGTATTTTTGAATGTAGCATTGGTATTCCAAGTCCACGATTTGACGACAAATGTGACATTGTTTCTTTCCTAAACAGACGTGCGCCTTGGCATTGTTGGTACGTATGCCTTGTCCACAAGTTGGGCAGTCTCAGGAGTTGACAAGCACATTTCTGCTGTGAACCTTGCGTCTTCAAATGTTGTTGGTAACAAGTTGGACTGACAAACGTGCGCTGACAAGCTGGGCAATGCACTCGTTCTTGTCCTTCGTCCAGACAGGGTTTAGAGGCCAAACATCCCTCACATTTCAATCCACAATGCTTGTGTTGCTCTCGATTGTTATAGCCATAGTCACATTTCTCACAGTAATAACTGTATCCCAGGAATGAAGTGATACTGGTAATGGCATCGAAATGTTCATCGTGATGATAGACGTGAATGTAATTTTCGTCTTTGAAACTTTTGCCTCGAAACAACAGAGGTCCGCGCACTTCTTGAGGGTGCACTTTTAAGGTGTAGCGTGGAACCAAGACATCTTGGAACTTTTGCATTTCAGGA
This sequence comes from Megalonaias nervosa, assembly GCA_016617855.1. Lineage (NCBI taxonomy): Eukaryota > Metazoa > Mollusca > Bivalvia > Unionida > Unionidae > Megalonaias > Megalonaias nervosa. Next base: position 14,340 of record JAECUM010008601.1, on the reverse strand, counting down.
ATGCCACAGAGTGTGTCTTTGGAAAGGCCAGCTTGCTGTAGCAGGAGTTCTGCTTCTCTTCGTTGTTTGGCTCTGCTAGATTTTCGAATAGTTTGCCAGGCGCTTTTCCATTCTGCAGTGTCGTTCTTGTCGGCATACGTTCGCCCCACTACCATGGCACGGGCTAAACACATCTTGTCTTGAAGATTGTTAATTTGAATGATGCTACGCTTGACGCTACGAAGTTCGTTCACCAATAACACCTTTTTGCGTCCTGTCCCTTGGGGAAGAGAAACGTGGGTCATGAACAGTGTCTCTTTTCCATCGGTGATGTGAAACTTGTCGTTGGATTGTTGCACGTGTTGAATCTTGTCCATGACTTTGGAAGGTGTCAATTCTTCCGGGCTGCTAAACTCGATCCAATCGGGGGACTTCAAACTGTCATGATGAATGGAAAGTCTCAAGGGATCGTCTTCTTTGGCTTCACATTGCTGTTTCAGTGTAGTTAACAAAGAATCCCACACATCGGTGATGAACCCTTCTGCTTTCTCCAGTGGTACGTCGGACTGGAAATCTTTAAACTTCACCGTGTATGTGTAGGCCGTGGTTCTAAATTTTCTAGAGGAGCGTTTATCAGTCTCTCGAATGTGAAAGTACTTTTCAGCGTTTACTGTTGGTGATGGACTTTGACTGGGTGTAGACTCTCTGGGTCTAGATTCTGGCTCACTCATCTCATCTTCAAAATCGCTGGCATGAATTTGAGCCAAGACTTCAGCTACTGTGCGAGGCGATAAATCACGTTTCTGCCTCTTACTTTCTTCTCCTTTCTTTACGAAATGATGCGATCGTTTCATCTTGACTGCAAAAAGTCAAATGACTGCATTTGAAACGCCATAGACCCCTATATATCCATGTCAGGCTCAGTGTATATATAAAGGGCTGGTGCCTTCCCTCTCAGTATTCATTTCGCTCTCAGCTGACCAGCACGATGGAAGAACCCACACAGATCGAACTTCTGATTACAGCTTTGCGAGGTGTGATAAGAAAGTTTTCTTCAGACAAGCCGACGGACTACTCTCCCTCCTTTCGAGATAAAAGTCAAGATACTTGCTATATATGTCAGAAGAAACTGCATTTGGCTACAGAATGTCCAGATCGTCAAAAAAGAAAGACTAGTGTCAAAAGAGACAAAAGTCAAGATACCTGTTATCATTGTCAAGATAAAGGACATTGGTCTTCAGACTGCCCTAAGAAACAACAGGAGCAGGAGGAGGAAGAAGAAGAGGTACCCTCGGCAAAAGAAGAACCCCGATACGTTCAGAAAGGGAAGACAGAAAAGAAAAGAAGACGAGAAAAAAGTGAGGAAGAAGAGGAGGAAAAAACTGTGAAAGTGAAGAAATTCAAAAAACAGAGAGAGTGAAAGAAAAAAGACAGAGAAGAAGTCTATGAACTTTTTTTAAAAAGTGTTGTGTTGTGTTGTGAATTGGATTGTAAATATTTGTACCAGAATAGACCAGACTGAAAAACGTAAGTGTCTCCTGGTTTTGATTGTTTAGAATAAGGGTCTACACTCACACACTCACAACACGTCTATTATGGGGTTAAAAAGGGATTTTGAGTTTTAATTGATTTTGGCAAAATGAATACTATCTCTTTTCGAAAGAAATGAGTGGCCCTAAAAAGGACCGTTGGGTGTTTGTTTTTTCTTAGGACAAAAACAAACTCAGGAACGAGATGCAGTCAGCTTTAACTGCCTTAAGCCTTTGCCACGGCCAAGGCCTACTTCTGGACTTACTCCCGTCGATGATTTAGTAGAAATCACTAGGGGTGGTATCTCCGGTGTAGTAACAGGGTTGGACTGTTTGGCTCGGGAAGGTCTTTTTCTCTTGGGTCGTAATAAAGAAGTCTGATTCATTTGTTTCAGACTTCTTAACTCTGCCAAAATGTCCAAGAGTACCATTACCGTTTGACTTTCACTGTTCTCCTTCTCTCCTAGACTTTGTTTCTTCTCTACTGCTTCTTCTTCTTCCTGTCGTTTCCTTCTTGCCTCTTCTTCTCGTTGTTGCTGTTCAAGGAGAAATGCTTGTTCTGCCTCTTTCTGCTGTTGTAAAAATTTCTCCAGTTCTTCTTTCTGTCTCTGCTTAAAATCCTCGACGTGTGGTAAAGAAGGAGAAGGTGGCGAAGGTGCTGATACCGGAACAAATTCTTGCGAAGAAGAGAGAAAATCCGCTAAATCCCAATTGAAATCAACCTCTTCTGGTAGTAGTCCTGTGTTGACTTTGGTAGCCATTGCTATGCCATCGCTTCTCGTCTCCACAGCCGGTGCACCCCAATTGTCTTCTTAGTTTCAGTCATGTTTCACAAAACAACGTCGCATCGATTCACTGCGCACAGACGCTAGCGCACCTATATAGGGAATGTGACGTCACAGGTAGTTCTCTTCGGATTGGAAGACAGCCTCCGCGAAGTGGCTGAATTTTGTAACGCGTGTTGGGATTGGTGAACAATCTCAATCCGTTTCGATCCTCTCTTCCACTATAAATAAACGCAGTACACTTCATCCCCTTCACCTGTTCTCGTCACAAAGATGTGGACCAACGTTGAATCCTTTACTTTCGTATCGTCGTTGTTTTTCCGTACGGGCTAACCCATGTATGTGAGATCATCATGGAGAATCGTTAGGATCACCGAGACAAGCGTTTGGAAAAGAAGGACCTATGTGGAAAGACAAGGTTGTCTGAAGCGGACTCTCATCTACGGACAAGAGGTTAGACAAAGTTTGAGGAAGAGAAGAAGACCTATGCGATGCCCTCTATGTTAAGAGAATGGTGTTAACATAACAAACAACAGCCCTTTTCAGGGCCACTCCACTTCCTCGAAAAGATTTATTCTTTCTTGCCTAAAATTTTTTTTTATTCGATTGTATAATTTATGTTTAACTCTCAAAAACATTATTCTCTTACCTAAAATTTTTTTTAATCGGTTGTATAATTTGGGTAGGATAGATTGATGTTCATCAATCTATGATGTTGATGTTCATCAATCTATGGAAACGAACGTGAAGGCATAAAACATACTATACTATCCGCTGATACGAACGCGAATGCATAAAACTTTGTATAGAAATGAAACAGGTGGCATGACGTCACGGTACTTGCTACATTGTTGCAAGTGTCCAGTACCGTGACGTCATCCTACCTGTTCAAATTCCCCTTGTCCCTATAGTATCCCAGGGTGATATTTTGTCCCTATAAATCGTGTCCCTATAGTACAAAATAGGGTCCCGTAATGCTAATTCCAATTGTCCCTACGGTATCCCCATTAACTACTCACGTGGTTCAGGCGAGTTCACTATATGGGAAACGTGACATTGTTACGAATTTTGTCAAACAAGCGGTACAGGAACTTGCATCGGCGCATTTTATTTCTTTAAAATAATTTCACTCCCTGCAGCTGGGGGGGGGTCTCTTAATTTGGTCATTATTAGTCTTTCTGTCCGTCCGTCCGCCCTGAAAAGCTATTTTTCACGACTGTGACCAATAAATGCATGGATATCCTAAATTAGAGGTCGCATATATTGTACAATAATACCGAACGAAATCTTATATAACAAAAGAAAGCCAATACCTTCTGTTTACAATGTCCCATTTCATCACATTCTATACATTTGCCATTGTAAATGACGAATAGTTGTTCCCTGCTGTATTCTTGGCCATGGTTAGAAATTGATATATCGTAAACTGTCACTGGCTTTTCTGAAAAGAAAATTGTATTTGTAATTATTATTATTTTGTGCAGCAGAGTGAACTGGTTCATGTCATAAGATTCTCTAAAGCATTCCATAAAGAAACATCATTTAGCACAGACTCAGGTTAAAGTTAGAAGTTCATGTTTACTCACATTTTACTGTATGTTTTATTTATTTATTTATTGGTTCTAAAATACGTACGACGTGTTACTCAATAAATTATGCATTTTATCACACGGTACAGATTTTCGTTGATTTCGTAGTTGCTTTAGACCATAAATTTAAATACAGATATTGTATCAAAAAGGACAGATCACATCGAGTAGTTCAGATTTCAGTCTCCGGGCGCAGTGGAAATTCATTGACAAACAACTTTCATACAAGTGTAGTTTGAATTCTATGACATACTGAAATTGGTTGTTTGTCATTCCATTTCATAGTATATTCTTTCTAAGAAATATTTCAAGATATGAAATATTGTGTGTTTACTCAAACAGAACCACCAGAGTAATAATTGTTGTTATAAATCGTGCTCTTCTCTGCACCTCCTTAGTAACCTTCCTTCAAACAAATATACCTCGACTGATTAAAAATTGCGGAAAAGTCTACATATTCGATGTGATTGAAGCAGCAGCTTAAAATCATCACCTCGATCATACATGTTCCAACAACTTCAAAACTTTTATTTTAACTACCGTGAAGATGTTGACACGTTAATGATTACTGATCATAGAGATGCTACCGCTATACTTATTATAATGTAATAAATCTAGGGTATGTGCCATTTGTATTTACGTTACCATTTTATAGATTTATTAGATTGTGTGATTACTTGTTTGATTATGGGAAGTCGTGTTGGGGAAATATTCCTCAGCCCAAGTAATTAGCCAATTGCTAGGGGCAAACGTCACAGAGTGCAGTGTTGACGAGATTTCATGATGGCATGTTTAGTTTCGTAGTGAGTGTGAGTTCAGGCTTGAACCGCATAAGTGGGCCTTAGGCGAAGTATTTATTTTTAAAATCTAACTGTTTGATTGATTGTGTATCTCCATGTGAACTATTTGTGATAGGGACTGATATTTTGTACAATGGAATAATTGAGAAGGGATTGTTCCATTATCTGTAGACGCCTTTTATTGTTGCTATCACTGTAGATATGATGGACGGATATATGCGAAATGAGGCTTAAAATCCTGGTTCGACTGACCCAGGGATAGTAGAGTAGGAAAATATATCCTGGTATTTGGTGTCTGAGTAAGAAGAAACCATGCAGTTGTGAGGTTGGCATGCAATTGTGAAGTTGTGATGCAAATATGAAGTTGTGGTATTTGTGATCATTCACTGATTAGAAGAAAATTATTTATAGTCTTGGCGCGTTGTTAGAATTTCCAACAGACAATGGTTGTTGTCGAGAAGTCATTGGAAAAAGGGAGAAAACAAGTTACTTCTAGCAGAATTCTCGCGAGGGTTAGATTTGCTCGGTAAAGAGGCTCCTTTGGCATATTACAGTACGTAGTCACCATATGTCTTTTAGCCTCGTCAAAAAGTGACTCTTCTGGCCGTCGTTTCTACACCAAAATACCGACATTTATTTGCGAGTTTCTTTTCCACCAATATTATATTATTAGAAGAGCCGAACCATGTCCAGAAGCAAAACATGTTACTGTCACACTGACAAAAACACACCTCATTTTTCGGAAATATCTAAAGTGTACATTCTCATGACATTTTCATGTCTGGAATGACTATTTTTAGAAATGAAGAGTGAACAATTCTTGGTTAAATAACATACAAAGACCGTACCTCTTACTTCATCTGTTGGTATTTTGCATTTGACATTATTGGATGAAATAAATCCCATCGGGACCGTTTCTTCTTTGAATGTCTGGAAAAATCCTTCCGTGACGAACTGTCAGTTTAAAAAAGAGTTGTCCCGAATTATCTTTTTTCATACTTAAAGGTTAACAATGCTTAATTTTCACATGGTGATACATTGTTGGATGACCCAATATATACGATTGTATCCAAATTCTCTTTGTTATTCATTTGAATTACTTCCAACAGTGGATAAATTAAAACTTATTTGCTTGATCTTTAATTCATCCGGAACTTCTGTGGCTACATGTTACATTTAAGAAAAGCAATTGCTCCGTGTGTGGGGAGTGGGTGGGTGTGTATGAGAGAGAGAGAGAGAGAGAGAGAGAGAGAGAGAGAGAGAGAGAGGCTACAATTTAATTCAATATTGATGGTAAATATTTCGTGATATCTTCTAGAATTTGCTCCAAAGGGATCGTGAATGAATTAAATGTGATTTGTAAAAGAAAAGAAAAGCAATGCGCACATTTCGATCTGTGAAAGCTGCTTGACAACTAGGAAAGACGAAACTTTTCACACAATCGTAACTTAGATGTACTGATTGAGATGCAAATTATTCAAAAGAAATTTTACCGGATTCTGAGACATAATGTCATTTACAAATTATTAGAAGTATCCAGTCAAATTTGTTTTTTTAATGGTAAAGAGGTCTCGTTCACTCCAAATCCTGCCATCAGAACATATTCAGACGAATCTGAATTTTCTTTTCCATGGATAATATATGACTGCTAGAAGGCATAAAAAGCCAAGCAGTACTACTATTACTACTACTATAACTAATAATAATACCAATAATGATGACCTTATTTAGAGAAATAGCTCATTTGGTCAAATGACCAAACCAATCTCTCTCTCTCTCTCTCTCTCTCTCTCTCTCTCTCTATATATATATATATATATATATATATATATATATAGTATATATATATATATATATATATATATATATATATATATATATGTATATATATATATATATTCAGGAGATTTTACATTTTTGCAATTCTGACAATTTTTAATACAAGTAAAACCAATCCATTATTTGGAGTGAAGGGCATCTGAAAACACTGAATAATGGATTCGTCTAGGAAACCGTAGGAATTTTAAATCCAGTTAACTATAAGATAAACCAGATTCGCTGAAAGTCTGAAATTTGACATTTGTGGGTTTTTTTAAAACTTACCTTGTGAAGCTTGCATGTGCTTTCGTTTGAGTTTAAAATATTCTCTCCAATAATTGTTGGGTTGGTACACTCTCTCTTTTCAGAGTCACATATGTGTCCCCTGTAATAATAGATGGATAGACATCACACACAGAGAGAGAGAGAGAGAGAGAGAGAGAGAGAGAGAGAGAGAGAGAGAGAGAGACAGACAGACAGAGCATCTTCATCAGACTTGTAGGTGTATATCTGAACTATTCAAGTGAAAAGTTACTGATGGAAATATACCAACATCAGTAGAACCTTTCTATTGACTAATAAAACTATAAAATAAAACCCAATCGATGTCTGTACACATTTTTTAAAATGTATATTTTAATATCTATTGAACCATTCTATTGCATATTCAACTAGTTTAGTGTATACACGAACTGATACAGCTTTGCGTCTACAAGAACTGTCATGGTGTGTACTAGGACTGTGACATTGTCCAACTGAACTCCATCATCAACTAATCAACTTTCCCGATGTCTACTGTCCATCGCACTATTATGGAGTCAACAGAACTAATCCATATCCACGACGCTACACTAACACAGGAACTGGAAGTTTACGTGAACTCGTTGAGATTAAATGTACTGCTACATCGACGTTTTCGAGGCATATCTTAGCATATCCGCTTTAAGAAGTAGTGTGGTAGGGGGTGAGCTGAGTCTACAGCTCTAGCGACTAAGAATACTCATATTCTGCAGGCGAGGATACATTAAGCTTGACTGGCTGGTTCAGCTGTTCTAGTGCAGATAAATAAAGGCATAGTTAAGATGTGTTCTGATAGTATGTCTCATTGTAACAATTCTAGAGTATCGAACACTTCTAGAACTGTGTGATCTAGGGTGAATTTCGCCTTCAGATCTGAAGGCTAAACTTAAATTTAAGTTTTGAATCCAGCGATCGGATTGGCTGAAACTTAAGTCTGAGTTTAAATTGACCATTATATTTTCTAAAGTCTATACTTAACTTACTACCCATGTTGTTGAAATTGGGTCCTTCAGATTTGTAACATCATAGAGAGTAGAGGTAGCAGTGAATCTCCAATTCAAAAGGACAGAATCAAGCGTTAAGCTCGAAGGTGCCATCAGATTTGTAATATTTAGGTCCCTGTTGTCTGAAGGTGTGTTACATATTAAAAACAAAATACAAATATCCTCTTGAACATTATAAAATGTCGAGAGGGTATTTCCTTTCATCTTTTATTCATTCCATTATTGACGAATTTAAAAGAAAGTTACGGTTATCTCGAATTTGATATTTATGGAAGAAGAGGTTATTAGCGGTTCGTTAAACACCATATCAACCTTTGAGTCGTCGAAGACGTAAAGTTATGTTTAGCTGCAAGAAAGAGAAGAAAAGAAATAAAAAGAAATAAGAAAGAAGAAAACAGAAATTATTTTGAACTATACCCAACGATCTCCTTGATTGAAGGCGGCTGCCGTTTGTCAATGGAACAGTCGTCTCCCTCAAAATAGTAGTTGCACTGGCACTCGCCGTCAATACATTCTCCTTGTCCGGAGCAAGCGCCGGTACATTGCTTTGATTCTGGGGCTGGGATAATAGTTCCGTTCTTTTTTATATACGAATCAGGATGGGTTAGCTTTTCATGGCTGCAGGTTTCAAGAACATCTTGGAGAGCCGAATTGGCGAAGCTTAGGTCATCTGTAATCTGCATGATAAGTGTCGATTCTAATTGTACTCTTATTTAATTATGGTGTGAGGATAGTACACTGTATCAGGTATCATATATAATGATTACACTACACAGAATGATTAACACTGGACTTACCAGGACACACATAACCTTGCATGCACGAATGTCATGTGTGGTGGGATCCCAAATTTCCCGCATTCGAAAAAAGCACAAGGACAGTTTAAGAAAAAGTTGTATTTTTTTAATTTAAAAAAAAGGGCATTTTTAATACATTATTGGGAATATAATGATGAGGACATGTGAACTAAGTGCAATGACCAAGGACACACAATAGCAGCTGGCATGGGCAGGTATCAAAACAACGACTCTTTGATTATGATTCCAACGTTCTACCAAACTGAACAATCGCAGCTCCCTTTGACAAAAAGACCACACCATTATTCGTTGCAATAAAGTAACCAACTGCTAGTCACAAATGTTTCAGACATTCTTCATAAATTTCTGTATGAAGAGTACAGACATGCTACACGCGGCAATTCCCCACGCTCCTTTTTAACCCATATCGGCCTTCGCGGAGATTTACTCGTTTCTCATAAATATTCATAAACCTGTTTACCAAATAACTGAAAGCGCAACTAAATGTTTCTGGCCAAAGTGACCCAACATGGCCTTTCAGGCTATTTGAATAACTCAAAGTTGTTGTTTTTTTCTCAAGCAAAGCCATTTTTCGATCGATAAAATGGGAACTTTAATCGTTGTGTAGGAGACTGTTACATGGTGTTATTGATGACGTAGTTTTCTTTATGCACGCATATTAACAATTAGGAAATCTCAGCAAAGAAGCCAAGGGTGATAAAGGAAGGTAGTGGATTATCGCCCATGTCTTACAACGCTAAGGTTGCAGAAAGATTTGGCGATAAATAATACTGGCATATGTTATGTCAACTGTTTGTCAAATTTCTGCCAGGGTTATTCTCTTTTCAGTCAAATCTGCACACGTTTTTAGTGACAGACATTAAAGAAAGTAATTAATAGAGAGCAATGAAAAATCTGATGAATAAAAAAGTATTTATATATCGAAGATTTATATGACTTTGGGAGGTATCAGATTGTAGCCGTGATATCCCACCTCGTTTAGCGCACGAGTGCTAGAAAACATGGTCTAAGTTCCAGGGACTAGAAGTATAGTGTAAATAAATCTACTTTGAAATTTTAGCTAACCTTCACCAATGATGCAAAAATAGTGAAGAAAAAAAAAATACGGCCGCCAAAATTTCTCAGTATACCTTATAATGAAGAAAAGCAAATCTACATTTACCTTAATGTCTTCCACACACATATTTATGGCGGGTGTAATGTCTATGTTTAATGTCGCGACACACAGTCTGACGGTAGTCGAATTCAACAGTCTGTTCATGCAGTAATTGGTAACGTATGTTTCGTTCAGGCGGCTTGGAGTCGGGAAGTTTCGGATTACCACTGTCTCATTAACTGCAACGAGCATGCGCATGCGATATACAATCACATTACCAGATAATAAATGACGAAATAGGAAGGTGCACAAATTGATCGAAATTAGCAAGTATCAAAGAAAACTATAAAGTGATTTAAAGTTATATTTGTTTCTGGTTAGATAAATAAGATAAAGAAATGATCTAGGTTCAGGATTTGAAAATCAGAGTGAAAATGTTGTTATGAAAACTGTTAATTATTAATATTCAAAATATACAATAGTGTGTGGAGGTATGAGGATAAAAACACGGTAATTGAAACTGAAATCTGATTTTTATTTATTCCTTTAATTAAATCTGAAGACCTTTAATAAACGCTGTCATTGTACATATACTTGTTGGTACAAATATATACTTGAAAACCGATTTGTTGCAAGATTGTACATCAAAACTTTAAATTATAACGAATATGTTTTTCAGTATTGCTCTCAATGCAATTCGACAGGAGAAAGACGGACATTCAATGAAAATTAAATTATACAAAGATAATTCAACTTCATTAATCTACAAGCCTACCAATATCGTGTTACTTGTTAGGAATATCGATATTTGTATCTCAATGCGATATCTTGTTTTGTATACGATATATTTTACTGTAGTATGTACTGTATGTATGCCAGAATGAGCACGAAAAAAATTTCAAATGAAGTATTCGTTGTTTACAGGACTAATTCCCCAAAATTTTCTGAAATACGGCAAATACCTACGCGCTTTTATCTGGAACACATATGGTCAAAGCAATGTCTTAACAACGTAGTTTCATCATATCATTAGCACCAGATAAGATATATTGTACCGTATATCGTCTCGTGAGTGCCGTATTACGATATTAAAATAGATCATGAGAACAAAATATAATTATGTAATTTTGAAAATAATTTGACACTTTAAAGTAAATAGGATTATCAGATCTGCAGACTATCGTTTCACTTTTTCCATTTATGTCACAATATGACAAGCTTTCAGGATAAAATGTATTATTCATTTATTCAAACGTTTGTGGGAGTAATTAGCAAGATATCGATAATATTATTAACAATACAGATATCATAAATTGTTAGTACTGAAACAAGCATAAGGTTAGGCTTATATCGTGTTACTGTATTGCTACTTCTGTGTCGTGATACAACAGCGGAGATCCATAGATCTACAGTAAATCACTTACTATAGGTTTCGGCATCACTTATATCAGCAACATTCGCCCCTGGACACATTTTCGCAATAACAGGAATTGGCAATTGACAGGCATGAGAGTCAAGGACTCACGGTACTAATTCCATAGTAAACCTATGCAACACTATGTTATTAAAAATTTAACAACATCAAACTTTTTGAATGCTCATGATCAAACTTATATTTATCAATACAAACATATCCTTGATGACAGATTCTGTGTAGAGAAAAAGATATGAGCCGCGGCATTTTCTGGATCTACATGTGTTGGAGACATATGCTTTCAATTCCGCACCAAATAGTCAGGCGCTAATCTCAGTAATGAATGAGTGTTCCAAACTCATGCCTGTAAAAGGAGTGAAATTCCATCAACAAAACAATGTCTCTGTCTTTCAGGTACAACCAGAATAAGCTCTCAAAAGATTCATTTTGCTAAAATCTTGCTTTCATTATCAACCATTTCGGGCCAGCCAAATGTATATATACTCTATGTTAGGTGTACCCATTTCTAGACTGGTTCTCATATCATTAGTACCGTGTGTCCTACATGTGTTTTTCAAACATATCCTTGCATAAATATTTTCCAGACATATGACTCACGCTTAAGACTCTGGAGAAATTCAAAAGAAATATACGCGGCTTACATTATTAATTCCAAGAAAATTCTGAAATACAGTAAATATGTGCGCACGATCGTATTTTGGAACACCTATGGTCACAGATATGTCTCTACAACGTAGGCTTTGATAATAGTAAAATAATATACTTCACACGTAAATCAAAACTCAAAGTCTAAATCCACAAATCAACAAAACTTTGCTATAAATAGTTATGAAGAAAATTATACTAACTCTTTGGTTGGGATGAAATTTTTACCTTACCTTCCCCATATTCGAATGGTTTTGGTACGGCGGTGGGATCTGGTTGAAATGTTGGAGGCACGGTCATGTGAGCAGTTGTTGTCATAGGCTGATGTGTTGCTGCGTGTGAAGACACAAATGTAAATGCAACATTATCACTATCAGTAGAAAATGGAGCAAAGGTTACCTATGTCGGAACCAGATCTCCACTGTATATGTGCACTGTAGGGGAGTGAACTCTTCACAACCCCTCGCATAAATGTACGCTCAAAAAAGAAGTTCGGTAGTGATTCTTAATTTCGTGTATACTTCATTCATATTAATTGATATATGTTTCCTTTAGTAATATTGAATAAAATAAAAACACAAGGCTGATAGTTAACATTCAAATTTTTTAAAATAATGTTCATACCAACATTGAATTTGCAGCGTTCGTTATCATGAACAGTAGTAACAGGGCGGCCATTTGCATCTATAGCGACACTACGATTCGAGCCAGAAACATCAAAATAATGAAGGAACAAGAGGTAATGAAACAATTTAACCCTAACTACATTTCATTGATATCGTCTCTGTCAATATTTCGCTATTACTAAGTGTCACTTTCAATAATTTTCCTATGTTTCCACTGTGTGGGCCCTGTTTGAGAAGCCTCAATATATATATATATATATATATATATATATATATATATATATATATATATATATATATATATATATATATATATATATATATATATAACGTTAAATAGACTTTTCTTATACGTATATAACGAACCACTGTTTATGGTCTTCCCACATTCGCATGCAATATTTTATTTATTTACCTCTCTAATATTTCCATTTACTTCACTTTAATACCAGTTTAATCTCGTTGATTGTACGAACGCCTCACATCACGGGTAGTTTGTACCTCATTTTTCCATTTCATCCGTCAGGTTTTCTCTACTATTTGTAACATATTACAGCTGGTGACATTTCCGACAAACGTTGCCTTGGGCACGGCTGGACTTCGGCAACTTCATCCATTGTCGATTGTACCATTTATTTTAACAACAATCGCTTTCATTAATTTTTAAATATCAAATGAAAAAACAGCCTTGAGGAAATTGTGTATTCAAATCTGCACACTGTAAAAGGTGTATTGGGTTTTACCTTATCCATATGGTATACAAACCTCTCCCAAATTAACTGATTTTGGTTACTTTTGTGATAATTTTTGTAACAGAAGGTTTCATAGCTGTATTAAAACTGGACACGGTAGACATCTTGTCCAGGAGAATGCATAGTTCACTGTGTAGTTGGCACCATTGCTATACATCTTTTGTGTAAATTCGGGAGAATGCAAATGTTCGCATAATTAAATCAACATAAATGTGTTTTCAAGTAAATTTGTTCTAATTGTTAAAGAACTTGTACTCTTTTACACTTTGTTAATTGTTCGGCTTTTTAAGATACAGCTGGAATTAACTTTATATTTTTGAATGTTATCTCTTATTATATCATCCCTCACGTCACTTTCACTCTGATATGACCTTATCTACACTGTATTCACCATGTTCTTCAAGTGTACCAATTTTTTATTTCCTGGTGGTGATTTCGGATGTAATTTCTTTATGTCCCTCTGGTTCTGTGCTCAACAAACATTTGCATGCCGTACGTGTTTCTATACCTGTCACATTCAAGAAACTCGCTTTATTTTCTTTAAAATTCGAAGGTTTCATGCGCCTTAACACTACTTTGCATTCACTGTTATTAAGCCGTCTTCGTTCGTTGGAGGTACCATTCATTTAATGGCACATGTTTTTCAGCAGGTTTCAGACCTTTAAATCCATCATTATATCCTTCTATTTTACAAGTACTTTTTACCGTTCATCAATACTTTTTCAACTTTGTATATATCATCTTGTTTGTCGGACAGAGACTTGCGCTCTTCATCCTCTGCCTTAAAATCTTCCAGTTTGTAAACAACAACATTACCTAAAATTATTTAACTGATGATAAATATCCCCTCAGTAAATTAAGGCAGGTAGCCCTGGTCGAAAATCGTTTTCTTCTGAAATTACCACTGTTTCAGCGTTTTAAAATACACGTGTTCCAAATGTATCTACTGTCAATTAACCCAGTACATTTAACCAGGCTGTTCACCTGTTTTCTTTATTGCATATTTCAACCGGAGTCATATCTGTTAGTCTATGCTAGATGTTACTGTAATAATTAATTAGCTTTGGGGAAAATGTAAATTCATTTTCTGGTTTTATTTTGTATCAAATACTTTCACACTCTAGTCTTTATAGTTATGTTGAACCTTCCCTCTACAGATGCTTT